>JAHZND010001972.1:0-18845 GCA_027744115.1 Acrocyrtus sp. NNG-2020
ACTCCCAGAAAGCAGACACGTCCGCATTTTTTTCTCTAAATTTTGCGTGTGATAAAGCCATAAATAGCTCAAGCAGTTTGATGAGATGTTGCTTCTTTATTTTCCAGTTACAGTTATACCCTGTCCACGCACGTAGAGCACGGAATGATGAATATGCATAGTAAAAATAAATACCATACATTACTCCTCCCGAAAAAAATATAATCCACCACCGCAGTACTCTTTTTTTTCTCCCTCACGCAACCACCCAACCCAGCCAATTCCGGTGGAGGAAAATTGGAAAGTAGGTAAAGAACATGTTTCCGAATAACTTTGTGTAGAGAAAACATGTCTTTTTTTTCAGCGAGTTGGAAAGGGAACCTGAATTAAATTGATATTTTAGATAAGAAGAAACGGATTTTCATTCTCTAAAGAGAGAGAAAGATATCTGAGCGGGTATAAGTCTTACTCTCAAACAAGAAAATAAATATCCACGACAAGACAAGTGAAGGGAAAATGTAAGAAAGCAGCTGTCTGCTTTCTCCAGCTGCACAACACGGAATAATACTGGAGTCATATCTGATATATCCAGCAGTAGCAGTGAGCGGGAATTGTAGTTGAAAAAAAAAACCTTTCACTTTCTCTCGTTTCCCAAAAACTGAATCTCACTGGATATGACGATGATCGTGATGGTGAATAGTGATGGCAGCGGAGTATAATCGGAATGGACGGAGAGATGGATAACATGTTTTTTCCTTTTCCTCCAAAGTTCTGCTCCCGTTTTCAGGAGAGAGAGTAACAATTGAATATTTTCGAGTGTTTTCTCCCATATATCTGTTTAGACAACACTCAAATAAAGAGGAAAGAGGCTTGGAGTGGGATATGCGTGCGGATATTTTATTTCAACTGTGCTAAAAAAGAATATAAAAAAACAAAATGGAATGGTGGAAGTGGAAGGACGACCGGCATACAGATAAAGAGAGGAAAGAAAAAGAAGAGGGAGGAAAATATAGTATTGTAGCTTCCTGTCAAGATATTGTTCTGTAAGAATGACGGTGGTGATGATGGTGTAGATAGATATGCATGGAATAAATATTCCGCCTTCCAAACTTCTTCCCCACACTGTTCTATGTTATCCTGGAGAAAAAAGAAGGTAACTACTTTTTTTGTAAGGAACAAAACGATAAAAAAAACTTTCTACCATGTGTGCACCCATCACCATACTTTTTCTCGGGTGTAAATAAGAGCGCATCCAAGTAAAAAATGAGAAAATTTAGATATATGTGACGGAAAACATTAAAAAACGCGTAGTTTTACTTAATCCATTGCCAAATCAAGTTTTTCCTTACCTAACTGTAAATGGCTGGATATATTCATAAGCTCACACTGGGAGTGAAATATGGCCGAGCTGAATATTTTCCCTCGAGTCTTTTGTGAGCAACTTCATTTTCTTCGCACCCATTTATGCTCCAAGTTCATTCTTTCTTTTAGGGATATCTCTATACATCCTCCTGGAAACCTCAAGTATGAGGTGGGGGTGGAGTGAGAAGTGAGTAGTGGCATGCTATATGGTTGATGGCGAATTGGCGAGTACAGAGAAAAAAAAATCCAATTTTCAATCTTATCAGCTGTTCTAGTTACGTTGCGTAAAGGGAGAAAGGATTGACAAGCATTCTGTGAAAAAAATGATGTGATTTCGGCACTCTCAATAATCTTCTGAATGAAACGTTTTTTTTCTTCACTACTTCACCTAGACCATTTCCATCAGACAAAAAATCATTAAATATTACTATCTGGCAGAGTGCTTCATTTCCAAACGGGGATGGGGATGGGACTTTGATAGCATTTCTGAAAAAAAATTATTTTTTCACAAGGTAATATTTTTTCGTCCTAATAAGTAACTTGTCAAACTATAATAAATAATAGAAGTAATAGTCAATCCATTCAAAACTTCAGACTTTTCAAAAGATTATTTTCTTGGCATAAAAAAGTAAAAAAACTTATTTTTTTCTGCTTATTGGCAGCCACCGCCACCACCCGAGTTCCATACTCGAAAATCTTTAGACTTTAGGCATGAATGATGTTAGGAATAAAGAAGTGGAAAAATACATGATTTCTTCCCTCATTGGGAAGGAAGCTGTATAAAAAAAGTTTTGCTCACTTTCCTGTCGCCTTACTTTTTCGTGCAAAAATCCCTTGGAGCACTACCAAGCACATAGAGCGCGTTTCGCCACGAAATAAAATAAGAAGGAAAAAAAAACTTTTTTTTTCTTCTTCTTTACTCAAGGAAAAAATAAGAGAAAAGGATAGAGCTAGCCATATACTGAATGGAATGGAGGAACCAAAAGACGGAGGAGGTGGCGGAGTAAACACGAAAATGAATGGAAATGGAATGTCGATTTTCCCTTCACACTCTCCTTCTCCGTGCATATAAGTTTTGGTTCGTGAATTTGTCGGTTCTGAGGGAGCCTGCTAATATTACCCTACTACAAATGTTTTTTTTTTGCTTTTGCTGGTCCACTTTGATCGACTGGAACGGAAGTCATTAAGTTGCGGAAATTCGTGAAAGAATAAGGACTTGTAAGTCTGAAACTCCCACTTCACCACTAGCTCCCATCACCACCATTCCAATTTCAGAGGCCAGTCAGGTTGACGTAAAATTGTTAGATGCATACTTAGAGCGAAGTGGGAGACATAATGTGAAAAAATAGTCGCCTGGAAAATTTTCATTCAATCCATTTCGTTTCCTGCACGCCTCCTCTTTTCCTCCAAACCCTATTTTTTGGGGTAACACAGCACGTTTCCCCCACTTTTCCCCAATATTGTTGAGTCCAATGCTTTATAGTGTGATGCCCGTCAATACACAATAATTTTTTTTCTCGCATTCCAACTCCTTTTCAGCTCCTTTCACGCTTCCAGCTGAAAAGTAAGCCCATTCATGCATACATCCTGAGCGCTTTCTATGCGCTGTATCCTTCGCCTTGGATTTTCTTATGGTCCGTGACACATCTATCAATAAATGAAAAATATGCAATGTTATTGTGGTTTTTTGGCCTATCCTCCCTAGCTCAACCCTCTCTCCCCTCTCCTGTGATAAATGAGCCTTTTCTTGCCCCGACTCTTCTCAATTATTCATTTTTTAACGTTTCCAATATTCAAATGATATTTCCCGATTTTTCCTATTTTTTTTCTCCGTTTCAGCTCAAATCTCTATCTTTTTCCCTCCAAACTCTACACTCCACCCTTATAAATATTCATATCCAACAGGGGAATGTCACAACCACTTTCATAATTTGAAAGTCCCTTCATTCAATTTCCAGACCAAACACACAGTTCCGAATTTCCCCTTTTTTTTACTTCCCACACTATTCCGAACGAAAAAAAATCACAGAAATAGCATATCCCGCACGCGTTCATCTAGCCAACCAACTACCAAACTTCCACATATTTTTTTTACTTGCAAAATATAGACGAGAAAGGGGAAGGAAGAAGGAAGCAATCCACTGAATTGCAAATCAGTCCTCGAGAAATACATCTGTATTTTTTTGGCATGCTGGCAACTTCATTTCTCTTCACTTTAAATTTTTTTTCTCCTTTTTTTCTAGAAAGAAGGAAAGAAAATCCTGACTCGGCTTCACTCTTCCGTGACACGATGATGATCACTTTATTTTGTCAGAGTCACCTCTTCATCCTCTATTATGATATGATTTGCATAAAATATGTAGGGCTTCTCTTGAAATATGGGCTGGGAAGGAATGTGTGCGGTGTAATAAAATATATATTCATCTTACTACCTTAAATTTTCCCTCATATTAAAGAATACCCTGATTGAGCTAAGAAAAAAATTCATTTTCTTCTCAAAAGAAAACCAGGCGCACCACCACCACCACCACTATCACCACTATCTAATATACTTTGTTTAAATTACGTCTAGTTTGGCTAGTACATTATTACCCAACATAAAAAAAACTTTTTTTACTCGTTTTGACTTATGCAAACTATACAGGGTATAGTATAAAACGCGCACGTTCAAATTTTTTTTTTCTCTTCCTCTTCCCTTTCTCAGATTTTTCTTTTCATCACAAAAAAAATTATGATTACCCACCTGGATATAAGATTTTTTTGGTGAGGGTAAGCCAGAAAAAAAATGCAAGTTTCTCTTCTATGATAATATTAAGGGAAAATGAATGTATTAGGGCTGGAGGCCAAAAAAAATCTGGGTTATCGTCGTGTATCCCTTCGTGTGAACCAGCAATTTTTTTTCTTCCTGTTCGAGCAAACCATCTCCTTCTCCAAAAAAGATGAGAATGTATGTTTGAAGTATATTGGCTGATAGGCTTATCCTTTTCTGGAATGTACATTATTACTGGAAAAAATTGAGGAAGTTATAAGGCAAAAAAAATATCGGGGAGATACCAAAAGACATAATAAGGTTGGATGTTGGATCTGTGTTGGAGCTTCTGTATACATTTTTTTACGGTGGATGATGATGGTTTCCCGAAACTCAAATACAATACAAAAATTTCTATTGATGCAGCTGTCAGTGTAAAGAGTGCGGAGGTGGTGGTAGTGGTGGTGGTGGTATCAGCGTCGGTATTAGATCTTGAAATTGAAACCAGTCACTTTTTTTTCTCCACTTTAAGATTGGAAATAGGGTGGTGGTGTGTTGCCGCTGTAAGCACGAGTAACGGCGAGAAACACTACACAAAAGGCATGGGAATAATAAGAGAGAAGATTTTTTTTACTTCCTCCTCGAAAGATAAGGATAATTTCAAGTCATGTCACGAGACTGAGTAGGATTTTATCCCATCCATAACCAACCATCTTGATGGCTTGTAATGTGACTCCCCAAAAGTCCTTTTATAAAATAAAAATATGTTCTTACACTGAGGCGCTGCCGCACTAGCGCCATGCCACCACTACCACTACCACCACCACCACCAAAAAATACACAGGACATGTAAAAAAAACCAAGAAAAAAAAGGATTCAGTATTAAGCTCGAGAAAAATACATGCATAGCAAAGTTTCCTGTATTATCTGTCTCTACTGACGCCACTTCACAATGTGGTGTGAGCACTTTTCGACTTTTCAGCTTCTTTCCGGGTATTCCCACTCTGCCATTAAGTATTTTTTTTCTTCTTCTCTTCAAAGGATACATGCCCGAGTGGTGTCAATGCATTCCTGTACCTTTTTCCTTTTTTTTCTATCTTTTTTTCATCATTGTCCTAATAAAAGGCTGGGAAAATAACATTAACTGCATGGAAACACGGAGGTGGAGGTGCTATAATCGAGGTGGCAATGACATACTGCTTTCTACTTATACCGCTGCCACTTCCAGTTCCTTTTTTTTTTCTCTCTTTCCGGTTTTTATTGTTACCAGCAATAAAAATATATCCCTTGAAAAAAAAATAGCGCTTCTCTCTTGTTCTAGCCGCGCTGCCATTAGACTCCAGTTATTATGATCATTATTATTCTGCCTTTTATTGTAGTTAAGACAGAGGAATAAAAGCGGGTCCGTCACGATACACGGTGATCATCATCAGAAGAAGGACACACATGCACCCCTCCTCTCTCACACATATTCCCTTTTTTTACAAAAAAAGGGGAAAACGAGATTCTCATCTCTTGTCACAGTTTTGTGTGAAATGTTTTTTATGCCCAGTGAAAAAAATGAATGTGTAGCGCTTTTTCTTCCACTCTTTTCCCTTCTTGTACAGGGAAAAAATAATATTGTGGATTCAGCACGTAGTCGAAATACCCCTGGTTTTAGCATGGAATGGCGTAGGATGGCGTGTACGAGAGCGATATAGAAAGGAGAGGATGTTGATAAATTGGAATGCTGATGTGGAGCTGGTTTCTTTTATTTATAAAACGTGTGTGTGTGTGTGAATGTAAGCTCCCGAGCTCATCCCACTTTCCCTTTCAGCTGAAGTTGAAACATGATAGGAATGGAACTGAAATGGTCTTGCTCTATATGCGTCCCCTTTTTCTACTTATTCTGTCTTATTTAGGGAGAATAAGTTACCAGTTTCCAGTCTTATTAATAATACATTTAAGAGTGCTTTTTCCTCTTTTTCCTCGAGTCTCCCAGGGAATTTTTTTTTGTTGGGTTTGGTGGAAGGAAAGGGGGAAAAAAAGAAGGAGTGAATTGGAAGGGATGTGAAAAGCGGACTTTTTTTTCAGGAGGACGTATAAGCCCCCCACTTTAGCTTCATATGAGATGGGCTCGTTTCTCCTGCCCTAAAAATAAACGCCAGCATTCTTTTCATTGATTGTTTTAGTGGAAGAAATCATACAATTACTGGGTCAGATACCTACTCAAAAAAAGACAGGGAAATGTTAGCCTTAATGGGTCAGCAAGGCTCACTCCAAAATATATATATTTCCGTCTTACCGGCTAATTGCTTTACTGCCACTCAGCAAAATTGCACGAAAGCATGTTTTCCTTATAACTCTTGGGAAAGTAACAAATTTCTCTTAATTATTAGTGGATGCTGAGGTGTGATGGGAATGCTTAAGCTAAATTTTGTTTTGCATTCTGTTTGAAGACTTGACAGCGGGTTGGGTCTGGGACGCGATCTCTTCCACTCTCATTTTTTTGTCCTTTCCATCTGCAAGGAAATGTACTCGTTTTTAAATCTTCTGCTCCACCATGTCCACTTTCTCTTGATAATTCAACCCTTGACTTGTCCTCTCTGAGGGCACCATCTGCACCAACTTTTCCCCTTCTCCAGTTTTTCTCCATCTCCTCCTTCTAATTCCGGACCTGGAGTGCTATAGTGTGGTAGCGGGTGTGTACTCTTAAAGTGTTCGCAGCCGAAAAAAAACGCCGGACATATAATTCCATTTCCTCTTTTCAATCCCATTATCATCATCACATCACATTGTCATCCTATACATGGCTTAGGGCTTGTGTGCAGCTTCCTCATAATGGCAATCTTAGTGGCCTCTTCCTCCTTCTCCTTTCAATTCATTTCCATTCTTTTCTTGTATTCATCCAACGTACAATCATTTTGTTCTGACACAGCTCCCAAACTCTCGACACACACACACTCCCTTTCCTCCTCCTATATATTGCGCTTGCAACAGATTCTCCAGCAAAATCCATTTTTTCCCTTAGCCTTCCCAAACGCTTTTTTCCCTTTTTTCTTATACTATAGTGGACATGATCAGGCATGGACACTTTCTCTTCCCTTAAGACACGAACAAGTAATCTTAATAGTAATAGTGCACGACTGGTGGTAATAGCGAGAGATCACCACTACCGCTACAATTTCCATCCCATCAGGATCACTCTTTTCCCCCCTTCTCTCTTTCCCTTCCCATATCCCAAAAGTGTACATGAGAAGGTGGTTATGTCTGTGCGGTTGTACCCGGTGGAACAACTTTCCCTCTTTTTTTTCTTCTCCTTACTGACCTCGAGTGAAATGAAACGGATGACGAATATTACGAAAACATGCTCCATTTCGGTGAAAAAGATGGAGAGAAGAAAATGAGGAATAGGCTTACACTTTACATTCCATGATGAAGATGATTATGATGAATATGAATATTTTCACGGTGTGCTCTCCTGCATGAATATAGATTATGACTTAACAAGCTAGGAAAAACACTGTGAGGCTGCTGGTTCTGGTAGAGAAGAGAGTAGAGAAAAAAAGACGAAATGAAGCTGAAACTTGGAGCACATTCCTATACTGGACTACTACTATCATATCCTCTTTTTTATTTTTTTTCCACCCTCCCATATAAAAACTCGTGGAGGTTCAGGTATGAGATCTTTTTCTTCTACGTAAATGATAGTACACATTATCATATCATTTTACTTATTACAAGGATGCGATATGGGATGGGAATGTGAACTCATCCATTCCATAATAATCTTCTTTCTTGTGAGAAAAATTTTTCCAGCTTCATTTTCAGGCATTTTCTGACGGGGAGCAGCCGGAATGCGAGCATTCCCTCTATCTCCGAGCTTAGACTTTAATGTCCATTACTGACCGAGGAACAGGCACGTAAAAGAGGAGAAATAACAGTTGTAAAAAAAGTTTCACAGAGAATAGTCCATCAGCAACACGCGTCCTAAAATAAACTATTAGAGTAGGGATGTTGGAGACGTACCTATAGATGGATATTATGATAATGACGATGCTACGATAGCGGATAGGAGAAGGTCATCTTCCCAAACAGTTTTCGAGTGTAACGGGAGAGAGCATAACTGCACACAAGCATTATAGCCGCCCATTACCGTTTTTATTAGAGCGTCCTTCCAGATCCACTCGGATTGTTAAATATGGAATAAGTCGTTATATCTGGATCGGGAGAGGATGCATAAAACAATTGGCCGTGTAAAAATTGACTTATGAAACTTTTCGTTGTTTAATCAGGAAGAAGCATAAAAATTGATTGGGAATGGGATGTCCCGATTCTTCGCTCAATAAAACGTGGATAATTTTTTATTTATACGGGCTCAGCTACACGGATACGGCTTTAGCCTTTAGCCCACTCTTTGTGTGTATCTCTTTTTCTCAGCTCTCGTCGCACTCTATAAAACAAGGGAAGGAAATTGTTTTAGTCTGATGTTCTGATAGTGTTGCTCCTGATAAATGATTGACCGCCCAATAAAAAAAAGAAAGGAAAAGAGGGAAAAGGGGAAAAAGCATTTTTTTGTAGGCAGTGGCATGCACGGGTTAATTGGTTCCATGTTTTGGCAATGCAGTCAAAAGCAAGTACCTCTCTTGGAAAGAGCTTTCTGATAGCGTTTGAATTGTGCAAGTGCACACCGAATTTCCACCCCATCTCTGCCGTTTTTACCAGACAGCCAGACAGAGTAAATGATAAGATTAGAAATGAAGAAACAGGTAAAATGCACGTAAGTTCACTGTAACAGACGGACACCCACACTCCGAAAGTAATTTATATACGCCCTTATATATCCAACTTTTAACCAACCATACATTGGCGTAGCAAATGCCGCAACTTTTGACTACCATCTAGATCAAAAACCCTACAACATTTTTTTGGTAGCCTTTGCTTCAAGCTGGAGAAAGTTATTAAAAAATTTACGACCGCAGAAATGTACACGAAAGAGGGGTATACTTCCTCTCTCCCCTTTCTCTCTCTCTCTCTTGAAAAAAAAATTCTCTTTCCAGCTCTTTCCAGCTTTTTTGTTTGTAATGTGTGTCTGTGCAGAACGGAACGTACAAGATTTTTTTTATATCCCTGGAGTTTACCTTTGCAGATCTCTCCAGTTTCTTGTGCGAGTTTTTTTTTTGTTTTCTATCTTAAGGCAAGGCTTAGGCAAGAAAGCTAGGTCGTGCTCTTTCAGCCCCACCTTCGCTCCAGAGTATTTTTACCAGTGGATTTAGTAGACTAAGTCTCAACAGTTTTTCTTTCTTCATTTTGAAGAGCCTTTCCATTTTACTCTGCTAAAGTGAAGGGGAAAAAATGTCTAATGCGTAAACCTACCAAACTTGATCAAATGACGATGAGTAGGCAAAGTGAAGTGGTATCATCGTTTCATATAATTTTTACTTACAGGATAAAACAGAAAAGTCCTTAGGTAAACAGCCATGCTTTCTAATTTTTTTCCAGGGCATATTTAATAAAAAAGAAGAAGACTTTTTTTGCTTTCTTTCCAGCATTTTTTTCTCCAGTGTAGGCAAGTTTTGCGGTATCAGTCCCTCCGCGCATGAACTTTAACATTAATTTAAAATTATTATTGACGTTGGTTGAACTTCACATAAAATGGCAATTATTTTGTTGTTCTATTTCAGAAAATTCGTCCTTTCCACGGTGTTCGCCTGGCGAGAAGCTGAAGCTGAAGCTGTGTCCTGTTTACCGACAAAGCTCAGATTACCCTGAAGCATGCAAGCAGCGGATGCTCAAACATTGATGAGAAATGCCACCTCGCTTCTGTGAAATTAGATAGGTTGTGTAAGCGGAAGTGAACAATGAGAAGGGACTAAGCATGTTTTGAGGACTGAGGACCGAGACAGCATGGAGTACTGATTTTGTGAGAAGTGTGCAAGCTGGATTAGTTTTCCATGGGCTTCCAATAGTTATTCCTTTACAGAATACATAAAAGAAATTTAGTCCTTTCACACATGCTACTTAAAGGAGGGAGAATTAGGAACGCAAACTCTACAGAGGAATTGTAATGGACTGCAGGAAATTCTTCTGTGATACAGAACGAGAACTGGAGAGCTGATGCAATGCTAAGCGGTAATGATTCCTTTTTTATATTGTAACTCGTTAAATGCTGGAGAAATGTTTTATATGCAGATATATAAAATGATTACAGAGCGCTGCGCAAAGAATTTTTGATTCTATGAAATAATTTCAGTGATTTATTCAAGGAATAAACTCAAAGAAGACATTTCACAAAAGAGCTACATTTTTTTTCTTGAATTTAAAAAAAATTGAACAGGAAAGGCAGATATAGAGAAGTGCTTTTTATCCTAAAAAATACTTAGCCAAGGTCCAGAAGGGGAGATATTTAATTCGTTCAACCGTAGATGTATCCGTAAGATGGGTAGTATCCACCATAGTAGTATTGTGGAGCTGGAGCAGCAGCTGGATGTGGGGCAGCAACTGGGGAAGCAGCAGCAGAGGCAATGGCGACGACCATAGCCACAAGAAGGAGGACAGCGAACTGGACAAAAAGAGAGAGAGAAAAAAAATGTTAATTTTATTTTAATCTAAACTCTCGTTAGCTTTTTATTCTTTATACTTGGTGCCGAAAACTTTTCAATATTTTTCAGGAACTTACCAACTTAGACATGTTGATTTTTGGCTGGAGTGTGGAAAACCACGAACAAGTGTTTGATTAGATTTTTAGAGAAGCTTGAGAGAACGTTTTTTGAAACTGATGCTGAGTCCAGTGCCGACTCCCCTATTTATACTGAGGAACACTCGACCTCATACCGGAATCGCAGTATGTCATTATTCCAGCTGAAGTTTGCGTATTTCATTTTATTGCTCTACTCTCCTAAATCCTGGTTCACCCACTAAAACACTCCGCCGAAAAAAATGCATATCACCATTCCTTTTCAAAACTCTTCTATTATCTATCTTCCCAGAAACAATATGAGTTGATGAGCAGAGGAGGGCATTACGGACAGGTTCATTTACGACATCCAAAAAAACCACATCACAACCAGTCTCGTATACCTACCCATGCACAAATCTCTGCTCCTATCTAAATAGTACCTATGTAAATAATTTTTTCAAAGCGTTTTGGATTTTGGACCAAAAAAAACCTTACCCATCTTATGCAATACCTAATTTCACACATTTTTTTTTCAAATCCTTCCAAACTCGTGTCCATAAAATAGATGAAATGGCATTTCATTCAGAATGAGCAAAAAATATATAATTTTTCTGTTCTTTTCCATCCTAACAATCTTAAAGGAGCGTTTGGCTTTGACGTAGAAGAAGTGGAGATACGACGACACGCCTACAATACACCCTACACTAGTATAAGCTCAATTTCGCTCCATTTTTTGTATAAGTTCACAAAGTACAAACGGCTAAATAGCAGCAGTTTGGCCACGTACTCCTATCTAAATAGTACCTATGTAAATAATTTTTTCAAAGCGTTTTGGATTTTGGACAAAAAAAAACCTTACCCATCTTATGCAATACCTAATTTCACACATTTTTTTCAAATCTTTCCAAACTCGTGTCCATAAAATAGATGAAATGGCATTTCATTCAGAATGAGCAAAAAATATTTTTTCTGTTCTTTTCCATCCTAACAATCTTAAAGGAGCGTTTGGCTTTGACGTAGAAGAAGTGGAGATACGACGACACGCCTACAATACACAGTAGTATGGGCTCAATTTCGCTCCATTTTTTGTATAAGTTCACAAAGTACAAACGGCTAAATAGCAGCAGTTTGGCCACGTAGAAACATCACTGTCAAAGATGATGATGATGAGCTACCTGCTCAAGCCGTATTTCATATCATTTTATTGCCTTACTTTTGACTTGATCCTAACCTAACCGCAATCAGAATCATACCAGATGAGAAGTGCGCCTTGCTATCAACAAAAAATAAAAATCATGCTCAAGCCAGAGAGCTAAAGAGTTTGCACCATCACTCTCTGCTCTAATCATCTTCGCCAATGAAGTCAAATTAAGTAGCGCAGCAGCAGCAGGAGTTTTTGTGAATTTGTGACAAGATGCAAAACTGCTCAAGACGTATTCCCTGGATATGACATAGGTAGGCCAACCTTGAGAGCGGCTGAGATAAGCTTATGAGAGTACTGCAACTATTTTTTTTGCTCAGTTCTTAAATGAAGCATGTAAAAATGTACAAAAATTGCTGAAAAGAGTAGAGATTTTACTTTGTTGGTCACTGGTTGACATGGCTCAGTGACTTTTTAGTGACTTTGCAAGAAAACAGTCTTACATAATAATAGCCCGACTAAGAATCCAAGTCTGACTAAACAGTAGACAAAACAAAATCGATTTTATTGTTTGAGCCACAAAATAGACTGAAAATGCGCATGTTCGGACGTGATGACGCTCAAAGCGTTTTTGACTTATGTTTTTAGATCTGAGAACGTTAATGAGAAATGAAATGATAATGATATTCGTTTTCTTTGAGAATCTGGAGAAAAAGCTAATTTGAGAGAGCCCCTCACATTTCACAACTGCTATTGTTGCCAACTAGATTTTCGTGCAACAAAGAGGATTTGTTACAAAAATTGGGTAAAGCCGAAAGCTCCAGAATAGTCAAAGCGTTTGCTTAGGATTTTTTGTGGCTTTCAGATCCGGTACAAAAAAAGGTTATATTTGAAAGGTGACGTTTTTTTAGCCCTCCTCACTTTAATGAAGTGCCTACTTGCTGACGATTTTATGTTCTGCTTTGGCTTGATCTCAGATGAGCGTCTCTTTTTCTAGGAATGGCAATAAAAATTGGAATTCATGTCCGTTTTTTAGCCATAAATAAAACGTATTCTGAGGACGGTGGGAAAAGGAGTAGACGCCTAATATGTACCTAAATAAAGTTTAAAAATAGGATTTTGGCTCAGGCACAATCTCCGCATTTCCCAAATTGCAGTTTTGAGAAGACTAAAAGCATTGGCACTATAAATAAGCGGAGTCTGTCCCAATAACTTTATCAGTTCCAGCTACTTTCCAGAGTTAATCACAACAAACCTTTTTTTAAAATAACTTTTTGTGGATTTCCACACAAACCAAAACCAAAAAATGTCCAAGTTGGTAAGTTTCCCCATTACCATAAAATCAGATTCCTTAAAAAATAATAATTTAGTTCGGGAAGCTACATTCCCCCTTGGGAAATATAAAAACGGCTGACAAGAATGAAAATTTCCAAGTTTCATTTTTATTGCCAATTTTCGGTTCTGAAATGAGCACATTTTCTTCATCCAATATAGTTCGCTGTCCTCCTCCTTGTCGCAATGGTCATTGCCATTGCTTCTGCTGCTGCTTCTCCAGTTGCTGCCCCAGTTCCAGGCCCAGCTGCCGCTCCAGCTCCACAATACTTGACCTACGGATACTACGGTGGATACCTCTACGGCTAAAAAAGCTTAACTCTCCTTTGTTCGTCTCAGCAACTAATTTTTTTTATACCTGACTGGACTCCGCAGTTTACATCGTCCACACCCTTTGCAATCTAAAATATCATGAAAATGGCAATTCAAAATTGTTTCCTAAAATAAAATTTCTGCGAGCGCAATTAAAGACATAAAACCGCCATTAAAGCGAAATAATTAAATCATTATTAAGCACTAACAATGATTTTCCCCACAAGCTCAAGGATAATCTTAATCACCACTACCCAAACCATAAAAAGGCAACTCCACCTCCAGTATCTTTCCCTCCAGCTCCTCCTCCTTCCAATAAAAATCTCTCTTGGGAATTGCCTACCGGGGACAATCAGGAAAACCCAAACGAGCTCCAGAACGGAACATTGTAACGATGAAAGTTTCCACTGTAACTTTTCTAATTCCTCCAAAATACTCCCAGCCCACCTTCCCTTTAAGTCCTACTTTCCCACAAATCCGTACGTGCAGCTTTTTTTCCCTATCCCTCTCCCATATATAAAAAAACCGTCATATCAAACCATTTATGGCATCATCCTCTGCACTATAAAACAGCAGTAAATAAAATAAACAGTAACATTTCAATTGGAACTAGTGAAAGAAGAAAAAAAATTATGGTCCTCCGAAACTCATTCCTCCTCCTACACAAAAAGGCGACTGTACACATCCGAAAGGCAGTAATATGCTCCAGCTCTAGCTCTGATGTCGCACGAAACTCAGCAAAACTTTTATTTATTTATTCCAATTCCTGTGCAAGCAATATAGCAATACAGAGAAAATTTTGCGCTGTTGGAGTAGTATGAAAAGCCCCTTCTCTCCTTTTCTCCCATCCTCTCTCGCCTACACTTTCTCCCGCACCAAAAATTGTTTTCACTTTTCACTTTTTATTTACTTTACTTATTTTGCTAGCATCAACCGTCCCTGCAAAATGGCACTCGTGGTGGCGGTGGCTGTGATGGCAAGCCTGCTGGAGCATTGGAGGGAAACCAAGTGAAGACACTGTCTTTTTTTCACATAATAAATGTTCCTCCACTTCACTCCACAATATTTTAATATACCTAATATTAAATTAAAATCGTATATTTCCCTCCGCGCTCCTCACTCTAAAACTCCCTTTTCTTCCTTTTTCCAGAGTGCAGCTCCCCGGAATGAGCACAGTAAACATGTTGTACTGAACAATTTCATTTTTTTTCACAAAGTCGACGACAACGACACATCACACAATTTATAATGACAATTTTTGTCCCCGAAAAAATTATATTTATGCATAAGCAAGCAGTTACATCTACTACCATCACGTCGTCATACAATACTCCTATCACCTATATCCAAGTCCTTTTCCTTCCCATTTTCCAAGCTAAACTTTAAGTGTTGCGATTCCCATGTCCGTCCGTACGCTACTTTTACTGCCACTTTTTTTTTTAAAAAAAAATGAAGTATCTACTTGGTCCATTTACTCCAGAAAAAAATTATTTTACTGCAGTAGTGTACTGTACTTTTACCACCAATTTTTTTTTGCGAGGTGCGCCAATCTCTTATTTTAAAATGTACTGTTACACACCCTCTCGATTAAGCTTTTCAGCACATTTCCATCTTCCCGCTTCACTTCCGTTCTGGACAATTAGCATTTTCCAACTTTTTTTTCACACACACTTTCTTTTTTTTTAATAAATGAGACCTAAAATTTCATTTTCAATTTCAACGTCTTGCACGCTACTTTATCTAAATTTATTTCGTTTGAGGAAACGAGTTTATTCTCCTTTCGCATTCTTCCCGAGTCTACTTCCTCCTTGAGAGTCCTCTCCACTCACATGGCATTTTTTTTTCAGTGCCACCGCGATCCAGTTTATTTTAGTGGTAGTCAGAGAGTACTTTGCTGAATAGATCCCCATATCATCGTAATACCAGTAAATGAGTCATAAATCATTCCGGTTTACTACTTACTACACTATAGCACCGCAGTCACCATTCTCCCTTTTTTCCCTCCTTCTTAACTCTATTCCTTTTTGCCGTCCCGAGGTTAGAAAAAAATAACTGGCGAGCATATATACACAAAAACTCTAGGCATAATATGTTTTTTTTGTTCTCCCTGTAGGAAAAAAAATATCTATAATTTTTTAGAATGATGACGATGACAAAGATGATTATGGTCACATAGTGCGGCGGTAGTCCCTTGTAAGAGGGAGAGTGTGGTGGCGTGGCAGCAAATGATATACTTATTTTTTTTCTCACGGTGCTAGCGTAATAATGTACTCGTCCTTATTCCATTCTTTACTTCATTCACACTTTATTCCAAAAATAAACTTACCGCTGCTATCATCGTAATGAGTTTCCTAAGGCCGAAGAGTATCTTTTTGAACTCGGTTTTTTTTTCACAGTCCTTTATCCTGTAACAGCTGTGCATCTTGTTTTAAGTGAAGCCCGCAGTTTTCTCCACTATTTTTGTGGAGTTCACATAGAGAGAAAAAAGTTTTTTCACTTTCTCCTTTCCCTTCTCTCTTTCTCTCTCTTACTCTCTTCCTCTCTATCTTTTCTCCATACCCTAACTAATTTGATGCTGGGGGAAGACCCGAAAACCAAATATGCAGAGGTTGTTGAGAGAACATAGACTTGTTTAAACTTTTTTTTTACCCTGTCTTCTTCATCTGCCTCTTCTGTCTATTTGGTTTGGTTGGGTGGTACTAAGGTTTTCTGCTGCTCCTGCTTTTTCGGCTCTCAAGTAGGAGTAGGGAAAAGTTGAGTATTTTGTTTAGGGAATTTAGCAAGACAAAAGGTTCCTCTTTCTCTCCGCTTTTCGAAAATTTATTTGCTGGATGGAGAAGTTGGTTGGTCGTTGGTCTTGCTAGTACTGTTAGTGCTACTACTGCTCCTCTATCCGATCTTCATTTTAGGTATGGAGCCGACCAAAAGAGGAGGCTTCGTTAAGTTGGCGTGTTCAACCGTGAAAAAGTTCAGGAGAGATTTCACTTTTCACTCTACATCTTTCGGTCCCTTCTCCCTTTCCCTTCCGCTGAAACTCTCTTTTAAAATGGTATAAGCACTCCTGCATTTTATTTTACAAGTTGGAAGTTCGAACACTGGAAGAGCACACATGACTGCCTCATAAATATTCCGGAGTGTAAATATCCTTCCAAGAAGAAAAGAAATTATTGGTGGGATGATGAAAATGACATAAATTGGTGGTAAAATGCAATCATAGTGAAAGTTGGTGATAGTCGCCAGGCATGGAAATAGACTCGTTATTTATTTTGGAAAGAAAAAAAGAGGAAAGTTGTAAGAAGGGAGCTGAAGTAGACTTGAAGTGGAAATAAATTTGCCTCAAGTTTGGCATGTTGCGTGCCACTACAAGGACAATGCTAATAAGTGGCTCTTTCGAGCTGCCGGATAATGTATGAATAGACACGTATGCACTGTGGCAGATGCGGTTCTCGAATATAATCGGGGAATTAATTTGTTTTTCCGTTTTCCAGGTCATGGGAAAATGGATGAGGGAGAGAGGAAGTCCATCAGTTCTGCTTTTCATACCTCAGAACCATCACCTCTGTCAAGAATCCCCTGCAACGAAATCCTCCCCGGTAGTGGAAGTAGCGAGCTCCCTTCCCTTAAAAAGAAGATTTTCAGCAGAGCGAAAGCGAGACAGGGCAGGCTCAGCGGCATGTCAAACTCAGAAAAGTTTTCGGAACTGCTGCCACACTCGGTCCAAAGTGAAAAGGATGAGATGGGAGATGAGTGGAATGCAAATGTCTTTGAAATGGAGAACTTCGGAGGGGATGAGAATGATAAGGAGCAAAAGAATAATAATAATTCGGTGTTTGAAAGTTCCCCGCAACCACTTGAGTACCACTATACTGCCAGCACCCCCACCACCACCTCCTCTCTTCATCTCTTCCACGAGGAGAGGACCCAAGTACTTCACCATCGATCTCGAATTAAAGCCGGCGCTGACAGTACCACTGGAGGAAGCTGCCGGTCACGGAGGACACAGGAGGGAAGTGGAACTAGGACAGAGAAAAGAAGACGAATCAGCTCAACCCACTCATCCTCTTCTTTTCCTGGCGCCTCTGCCCCCACCACCTCCTCCTCCTCTTCGTCGTCTTCATTATCCCCATCCAGATTTTTGCTCACTTTCTTATCGACACGTCACCTGGTTCAAGTCACCTCCCGGCTTGTCGTAGCCCTTGCAATGACCTCACTCTTCCTTATCCTTGTTGACGTCATGCCAGGAGCTTACTGTTCCAGTTCAACCTCGTCTGGAGGAGGATACTCAATACGAACTACATCATCCACTGGAACAGCTGCCACGAAGAGGGCTTACTTCAACCAAAGTTTGCAGCCATCCCAGTACCACCACCTCAAACTGTTTGAAACATTTCAGCCTCTCTCCTCCTCCACCTCGTCCTTTCCAGCGGGTGGAGGAGGATATCAGCAGCAAACATGGCTCAAGACGAGATGGCCCAATGCACTTAATTCTCTTAAAAGCAGTAGGCGAAATGGTGTTGTTGGTGGTGACGGTGTTGTTGGTGGTGCTGGATTAGAAAACGTAAACAATAAACTTTACTCAAATCATCTAGGGATACGCAGCCTAAGTAAGAGTAGTAGCGACAATGACTATCTCCACGATAATCAGCAGGATCAGCAGCAGCAGAACAATATTCATACGTTAAGTGGCCCACAGCATAGCAAAGTTTCTGCTGCTGATCCCACCACCGGTGAAATGAAAAGTGCTAAAGTAGACGATAATAAAAGTAATACTATTGCTACAAGTAATTACGACTACTACAACAATGGAAACAATAACAATAACGATAGCCCTAATACTAATTTACACATTAATAACCGCTCGAATTACAACTACAATTATGACTCTTTCGCTGACAGCCAAGGCCAAACTAATCGTTCTTCTGTTAGTGTACTCTTGCGTAACAATAAGTCGGTAGAGAATGATAATAGCCACAAAAGGCTTAGTGAGCAGGCCAGGACAACTGACGAAAATACTCAACACGGAGCAGCCCACCCGCGAAATCTCCTTCGCGGCGGCTACCACCAACTTTCTTCCAATGTGAACAACGCGGACGAGGTTGACTTCATGGATACTGAGATTATTGAAGCTACTGGAATGACACAGCCCGTGGGTCATGAGCAGCAGCGGGCTTCAACAGCCAAAGACGGTATCACCAGCGCCAATGCCGGCGCCAGCCAGAGAGCTAATGGCACGACGAGGGCGGAGCGCGACAGCGCTGTGAATGTGTCCAGCACTGGAGTGAGACCCACAATGGCATTCACAAACAGCTACT
>JAHZND010001973.1:0-10441 GCA_027744115.1 Acrocyrtus sp. NNG-2020
TTCGAATTTTACTTATATAAGAAAACTTTTTTTTGATGTTTTGGCCACAACACGGATTGGAAATTGGGGGGAAAATAACTCGCAATGCGTTCACAATAAATAACTTGTCCTTGTAAGGTTATTATGGAATATACTGAAACACGTTGTAACGAATTATTTTTATTTAGTAACGACTTAAAACTCAACAAACTTAAAACTTAATGGTGGTGGTGGTGATCTGGGGGCTGTCTGACCCAGTAACCGTATGGGGCGTGTCCATAGTCGTGACCTCCCTTCGACTGTCCTCTGTAGACTTTAATTTGAACTCTGCCGTAGTGACCGTGTCCAGCTAGAAGAAAGAATCAACTATATAATAATCCATATTACCTTTCCTCACAAAAAAAAATTGTAAAAGACTTACAGGCTGCTGTCTCTAGATCATCCGGGGCTCCCCTGAGGTAGCTAGCTGCAGTGGCAAGGTATACCACGCAGGCCAGCACAATCAAAAGTAGTGAGCACTTCATGTTTTGTGAACGTGTCTCTAGTTTGTCTTCAGATAGATTGAGACTTCAAGTTCTAGTTAACCCTATTTATAATCTGTCAGATACGTCACCGTTCCGCCTATTAAGTTGAGGGCACACGAGAAGAGAGATGAAGAGAGAGTGAAATCCAAAAAAAATTCCTTATTTCATATATTATATGGCTCATATCATCATAATCATCAGAAAAAAGTGAACAACAAAAAAAATTTATTAAATCACAAAAACAGAACCTATAATAATATAAACGTATGTAGCTATCTGTACATAATAATATAACATTTAACATTTCAAACATCCATAGAGAGAGATTATTTAGCGCAGAAGAGTAAAAGAAAGATTAGAGTAGCTGATGTGCACGGTAGAAATCATTTAGAAGATTATTGCTATACTCTGCCGATGCAGAGGAGGTTTCTTGGTCTTGGTTCACTGAGTTAAGGAAAGCCTAGAAGAATTAAGAAAAAAAATAAAAATTTCTCATCATTCTTTTTTTGAAAGTTTTTTCCCCATCTCTAGAGAAAGTTATGTTTAACGAGCCGTTGCGCTTGGCTGACCACTGTGCATATAGCGTAATAAGTGTCCCTTTGAGAGAATGCGCAAGCGCAATTGAGATGTGGTTTTGCAGGAGGTTTTTAAAACAAATTAGAAATAATGTGAGGTAAAAATGCTGTGTCAGGAGATTAAGTAATTTTTGGTAGTGCATACCTGAATTTTTTCTACACCGAAGGTGACGCGTGATCGCTTCCTACTGAGTGACTCCGTCGGATGAAACCATCTGTGTTCAAAACATTCCTCTGCAGAAGGACGCTTCCTGTTGAGGTTTTAAAAGAAAAAAAAAGAATGTAGAGGTGGGGAGGGGTGGGGAGTAATTAAAGTAATAATTAATAAAGTGGGGTGGGGCACTTACATTGGAGATCTCTTAAAAATCAGCATGATGAGTCTGATCGCTTCCTGAGTCAGGTCCTTGTATAAATGCTCGAATCTAAACCGAACGAAAAGAATATTCTGCTTGGTTTCCTCCTCATCCCCAGTCTCCGCTTTGAAGGAGCATGATGAGTCTGATAGCTTCCTGAGTCAGGTCCTTGTATAAATGCTCGAATCTAAACCGAACGAAAAGAATATTCTGCTTGGTTTCCTCCTCATCCCCAGTCTCCGCTTTGAAGGGGGATGCACCGCTGAGAAGTATGTAGAGTAGGACTCCAACACTCCAAATATCAGCTTGCCCCGTTACGCCTCCTTCACTGCTGAGACATTCTGGAGCGACATATTCAATATCCTGTGCGAGATTCAATCTGCCTCCCAGTCTTCCACTAATTAGCTCGCTGCCAACTCCAACACGACTTATTCTTTGAGCTCCACTAAGATCCACTATTTTAACTAATCCGGTTGACCGATTAACTGCAACTGAGGCTGGGCCAAGTCCGATCGCTCCTACGTTGCTCCAGTGCAAGTAACTGAGACCGTGCAGAAGCTGTTCCATAAGACCGACAATATTTTGCTCTGTGTATGACCCCAAATCAACGACATATTCGAGGAGAGGCAGAAGCACTCCAGAATTTTCGTACTTCATGGCAACTCCATTTCCAATCTGAATTGCCTGGGAGTACTCTCCTCCAAGGACGTGAATATTTGCAAGTCCTTTCATAAGCTCGTATTCTTCGTTTGAGCAAATCTTAGTATACATTATCCCCTGACCTGAGAACATTGCCGTATGCTCCTTTCTGGATAATCTCAGGAGTGGACACGTTCTCATACGCGTGAACGTTAGTGGTCAGCTGGGTGACCTCCTTTTCTAGAGAGTAGCTGGGGGCCGCGATAGCTCTAGGCATTAGCATGTTGTCAGGTAGCATTGTGACTCTGAACTTCCAAGTGGACTGTCCCATCTTATTCCTGGCAGTAACCTTGTAATTGGTCAGGTCAGTATTCTTTACGTTGTGGATAAGGAGGGTGGAGCTGGCAAGAGTGTTATCAGATGTGCTTGTGACCTCCAGTCGGTGTCTATGTACTGGATCATTTGCCTGGAGCAGAGTGTCGTTCTTAAACCACTGAATGTCTGGACAGCCTGGCTCACCGTCTGCTACTACGCTAAGGGACAAGTCTACTCCATACTCTTTCACGTAGGATGTGGAGCTGGGTCGCTCCCGGAGAACTGGCTCCCTTCCTTCTCTCTTCATAGCCATGATGGCATCTGCCTCCGCTTGAATATCTAGACGAGTTCCAACTTCGTGACGAAGTCGACGTGGCTCGGAGTTAATGGGGCCTTCACCATATTCAACGATTCGGGCACGTCTTTCGTCATCCACTTCCTCATCCATGATGTCTGTGAACTTTCGTCGTTCTCGGATACTCCAGTCGGTGTCTATGTACTGGATCATTTGCCTGGAGCAGAGTGTCGTTCTTAAACCACTGAATGTCTGGACAGCCTGGCTCACCGTCTGCTACTACGCTAAGGGACAAATCTACTCCATACTCTTTCACGTAGGATGTAGAGCTGGGTCGCTCCCGGAGAACTGGCTCCCTTCCTTCCCTCTTCATGGCCATGATAGCATCTGCCTCCGCTTGAATATCCAGACGAGTGCCAACTTCGTGACGGAGTCGACGTGGCTCGGAGTTAATGGGACCTTCGCCATATTCAACGATTCGGGCACGTCTTTCGTCATCCACTTCCTCATCCATGATGTCTGTGAACTTTCGTCGTTCTCGGATGATTGGAGCCTTGTCCAAAAAAAAATAAATCAATTTTGAGGTAGTCCAATTAAGGCAACCCTATCCATACCACGAAATATTAACAGAGCGAAGCTTACGTTTAGGTCGAAGTATGAACCTTGCAAGTGCAAAGCAAATGAAGGAGACTGGTTTGCAGCGACCTTCATATACTGCCTCAATCTAGCTGGGAAATCGGTGTCCCTGAGCTGAAGCAGGTACGTGTCTTCTCCCGATTGATAGCTGTCCACAAAATACACCACAAATGTAAGCACTCCGCCAAACAATTTTTACCCTAAAAAATTACATTAACGGCGAGCACTTACTGACTCTCCGATGCAAAGTCATCAATGTCAATAGTTGGTCTTGGGAACTCCCAGTCACTTCTAGTGACCACCTTAAACTCCCTCTCCTCCACCCACTCATATCCAGGAGGATACACCATTTTGCTCTGGTGTTTGTACGCAGTCTCCAACGGATTCCTCCTGTAAAGTTCCACACAGTTGGCGTTGCTCTGCCAGCCTCTCAAGTGGTTGTAGTATTTAACGTGACCTTCATTGAACAAGCTGGAACCTGTTGTTCTTCCCAACTTGAACCATGGATGGTCAAGAGCCTCGTATGCACTCAGTCTCTCGGTGGCATTGATTTTAAGCAGCGATCGAAGGAAGTCCCGTCCTTCAGTGCTCAGCTTGCTAAGATAGTCCTCATTAAGAGATCCATTCCAGTTCTTCAAGTTTTCCATAGTCTCCTGATCATTCAGACCAACATAGGGATGGTGACCAGTAAGTAAGATGTGGGCGATTATTCCAACTGACCACAGATCCGTCTTCGCAGTTAGTCCGGAATTCCAGTTCTTCAAGTTTTCCATAGTCTCCTGATCATTCAGACCAACATAGGGATGGTGACCAGTAAGTAAGATGTGGGCGATTATTCCAACTGACCACAGATCCGTCTTTGCAGTTAGGCCGGAGAAAGAAATGAGTTCCGGAGAGGCATACTCTGGATGGGAGTAGCGGTGTGGGGAGGGGTCGTTAAACCGGGAGAGACCCAAGTCGGTAAGCTTAATGTGATTGGACCGCTTGTGAGTGAGGAGGATGTCCAGCGGCTGCAAATGATTTTTAATTAATATGTCAATGGAGCAGTACTAAGGACAAAACATACATTATTTATCATCTCCTTACCTGGAGTCCCGTCAGCCACAGCTTCGATTCGTGAAGGTCCCTAACGCCCCGTAGAATCTGCTCCATAAAATGCCTTATCAACCACTCGTCAAACTCTTCCAGTTCGTACACGAGGTGTCCCAGAAGGTCACCTCCGTTGCAAAGCTCGTTGATAAGTGTGAAGGTGCGGTTATCGAAAAAGCCATCGTACAGCCTGACGACGTGTGGACTATTCACATTTGCCCAGTTATCAATCTCCGTTTC
Organism: Acrocyrtus sp. NNG-2020; assembly: GCA_027744115.1. Lineage (NCBI taxonomy): Eukaryota > Metazoa > Arthropoda > Collembola > Entomobryomorpha > Entomobryidae > Acrocyrtus > Acrocyrtus sp. NNG-2020. Next base: position 4,646 of record JAHZND010001973.1, read on the forward strand.
GATCATACTCCTGTGCAAGCTGTTTCCTTCATTAATGACCATCTTCTTGGCAGACCACGCTCCACCAGTCCTTGTTTCCACAACGTGATAATGACATCCCTGCGTTCCCCTTCCGATCATTTGACCAAAGTGGTAATAGTCGTTGGGATCTGACTTTCTCAGACGGAGCACTCTTGGCCGGACACCGTAGTTGAGCCAGTTGTAAGCATTTTCATCTTCATGCACGCGAAGCGTAGCAGATGTGTGTGCAGATCCGGCCTGATTTGTAGCCACGACTGAATAAAGACCTTCGTCTCGCAGAAGGGCGTCTTCAAAGAGAATCGTTACCGCTACGGTAGTTTCGTCAAGGTTGACAACCTGGAATTGGCGTCCAGATGGGTGCCAGTCTTTAAAGATTCGGATGGTCGGACATGGCACGCCACTCACAATACAGTGAAGGCGTCCATTCTTTCTGGCGCAGATGTGGGTCTCCTTGAGATGCTCGATGAACCAGGGGTACTCTGTCAACTGCAGTTTAATTGGCTGAGTGGCCTTTCCATGTGGATTGGTAGCGATACACTCGTAAGTTCCAATCTTGGAGTCGTGCATTTCATTCAGAAATACTGTGATAAGTCCATTGTCCAGATAAGTATGATTGAAGTTTACAGGTTCACCGTTATACCGGAAAGCAATTGTTGGCTTGGGATAGCCATACACTGCCCAGTGGATAGTAGCTGGAGTTCCTCGGGGAACGTACTGAATTTCATGCTCCGGATTAAGGAAACGGGGTGGATGAGTGTACTCCGGATGAGGAGGTCGGGTAAGATCATATGCGCGCGGAATTGAGGGAACAACCATGGGCTGCCAGTGAGGAGGATTCAGATTCAGCTTGTTCCTGAGAAAATACAATTGACTCATGAAAACAGGGCGGAGGCGGAGTTGAATAAAGTGATAAGTGCAGAGCACTAGTTTGCCCTATAGCTTACCTGTTGGTGATAACGTAAGGACTGGGCTCACTCACGAACTTATCACCCCATTGCACTCGAACTCTAAACTTGTAGTCTAGTGTTGGGCTGGGGAAGTCGACGTCAGCGTAGCAGTTCTTCAGTCCAGAGTATACAGTCTTCCAGTCGTTGCTGTCAGCGGGAGCCATCTCCAAAATGTAGGTGCACGGGAACTTGGAGTGCACGTTGGGCAACGCCGGTTTCCAGTTCAGAGTCAGTGACTTCTCGTCCATTCTGGTGATGACTGGCCTGTCTGGTAGAGCAGTAGGACGGAGGTCGCTATAGCCTCGGTAGTAATCTCCAAGTGGGCTTTGCTCCTTTTTGTTACGGGGATCGAAAGCTATTTTGGAGGAGTAACAAAAAGATATCGTAAGAATTATTGGGTTTTTGTTGGAAATTTAGGAGGGAGTGAGTTAAACTTACTGTCAAATTTGAGTGTAGCAGAGCAGCTGGCTTCTCCAAAATCGTTGTAGATCCGCAGCTTGTACTCTCCCAAATCTCCAATGTTCGTGTCATTAATGATCAGTTTGATGAGTCCTGCTCCAATACCGTCACGGACGAACTGAATGCGAGAACCTTGAGCCTCGTGTAGGCGATTGCCATCTCGGAACCACTCAAACTCCGGCTCGAGGGATGCCACCAATACAAGCTGTGAACTTGGACTGCATTCCCTGGTACACTTCCGTTGAGCCAATAGTCTTGAGGAAGTATGGAGCTTCCGTCTTCGCCAGCTGTGGCGGACTAAGGGAGGAGGATCATTTTAAAAAATTAGCACTCGGGCCAAATTTTAATTTTTCTCTATGAATCTATCCAACTTACAGGTCATCAACGACATCGAGCTTAGCGTTGCAAGCAGCTTTTCCTTCCACGTTGGAGAGTTCACAAGTGTAAAGCTAAGAGTTCAAAGTGTTCAATGTCAAAAATGTTTCAGTATTCAGCTTTAAACGAAGTTGTATCAACTTACCCCAATATCGGAATCGTCACAATTCCTAACTTGGAGACTGACCGTACCATCCTCGAGCTTTGCACGGTACTTGTCGTTCTTGCTCATGTCCAGCTCCTTTCCGTCACTTCAGCCACTTGACCTCGGGAGTGGGCACACCGCCAATTTTAGCTCCGAACTTGCAGTCCCTGGATGGAAGCTACAGACGCAAATAAAAGAACGCTGATTTAGCATTTAACAAAGTCTCAAAATAACTTTTTATGGACCTGGAAATACAGACTCTCACTTGAGCTTGATCTGTAAACTTCTGGAGGAACTCGGGAGCCTTATAGATCTTGTTAACGATGACGTTGCACTTGCTGAGTGCCTCTCCCTCGCTGTTAGCCAGTTGGATGGAGTACTCTCCTCCCTCTGCTGCCCGTACCTCATTAATCCGGAACTTGACCACACTTCCGTCATACTCTACCATTTCGAGATCCTCCAACTTGGCTCCATTTCTGAACACCGCCACATCGGGAATCGGATTTCCATCTACCTTCGCGATAAGGACGAGCTCAGATCCTTCGTTGACATTTCTGTCGATGAGCTCCTGGACGAATACTGGAGGTGAGAGTGCTCCATCTCTCAACTTGCTCACGACGACAAGTTTGCATGCTGACTCGGTCTCTCCCTCCGAGTTCTTCGCGGACAGGACAAACGTGCCAGAGCTGGTTACTGCCTTGCACTTGTGCTCGAACTCAAGTCCATTTTCAATCGTTTTCTGTTCGTATGGAAGGGTTGCGTCGTCAAACTTCAATGCCAGTTCTGGTATGGGGTGAGCCTTAACTGTAGTGCGTAGCGTAAGTGGCTGTCCCTCGATAAGCTTGATCTGGGCTGGGAGTGGAGGATTGATGCGAGGTCGGGTACGTTGAGCCTCCACATTAATGATGCCACTCGCGAGACTTGCCTCACCTCTTGAGTTCTTAGCGACAAGCTTGTAAATTCCGCCATCTGTCATCTGAGCACTTTCAATTGCGAGAGACGGCCGTTCCATCGGGATATGTCTTGACGTCGTATACTCCTGGCTCGCTTGCGGTGATTACAGCACCAGTTGGGTGGATCCAGGTGATTTCCGGTGTAGGAATACCATTGACCAATCCCTTAATTTCGAAGCGGGATCCTTTCGTGACTAGATCAGGATGAGTTAACTTGCCAGAAATTTCTGGTGGATAGGTTACATCTACCACTGCATTGCTGGCAACAGCTCCATTTGCATTGGTGACCTTCACGGCGTACGCGCCCTTGTCCGACTTTGCAGCATTCTTCACGATAAGAGTAGACTTTCCGGGGACGGTCTTTACGCTGACGCGCGGGTCGCTGAGATCAATAGGAGAACCCTCGTGGGTCCAAGTAACCTCTGGAATTGGGGAGCCGCTAATTTCCACTTCCAATACTAAGTCCTCTTCTGCTTCCTTCACGCTAATGTTTTCCTTAAGTGGAGATACTCCTGGTGGAGCTTGAAGGACTTGCAGCTTCGTGCTGGATTTCGCCTCTCCAGCAACGTTAACGGCATGCAAGGTGTACTCTCCAGCGGATTTCTTTTCTGTGGTGCCATCGATGGCTGTAACCCCTTCCGCAATCAGTTCACCGTTATGAAGCCAAGCAATTCTAGGCTTGGGAACACCTTCAACCTCCGACTCGAAATGGAAAGGCTCTCCGTCCTGGATTGTGTAATTGTCCTTAAGTGGCTGCAGAATCTTCGGGGGCACCACTGCAAATTTGAAAATGGCAATTTTGTTATAACTTCGCAAATATTCTAAAAAAATAGTAGTGCCAGTATAATAGCTTTTGCAAGCACTTACGTTCAATCCAGTCAATTTGGCAAATGCTCTCTGTCTCTCCGTACTTGTTCGTTGCCACAACTTTAAAGTAGCGCTCTTTCCGGTTCGGAACAAATGTCACTTTAGAGTGATACTCGTCTCCATTTCTGTCCGCGACAACAATCGGCTTAAATATGGTTTCCACATCCGACTTCCACTCGATCTTCACGTTCTCCTCGCAATAGTCGAGTACCTTGACCTCCAAGTCGTACGTTTCGGTCTCCAGAATTCGCATGGAGTTGGGCAAAGGAGAAATAAATTGGGGCTTATCTGTAAAACAGAAAGACAGTACAAAACAACAGGTACTTAAAAAAATCCTGATGCAAATCAAATCCCTATACTCACCCTCAACAATTACTGTTGTCCTGGTCCAGACTTCACCAATGTCGTTGACAGCCTTGAAGGCCCACTCGCCAGCATCCTCGTACTTCACACAGTCAAACGTGAGCGTATACGTTTCGGTGCTCTTCTTGCCAATTTTGATTCTGGCATCAGTGGAAACCTCCTTTCCGTTATGATACCATATTCCTGTTGGCACTGGAGTGGTCTCCCTCAGGGTCACTGTCAACTCCTGGATGGTGTCGTTCTCCAGACGGTGAAGTGGGGCTAGACCCTTTGTGATAACGGGCGGCGCTGTTGACAACATTTAGTAAAATAAACTTCTTTTTTCCTTTTTCCGTAAACATCAACAAAAGATCATCTCAAACGTCTTTACCTTGCATAGTGATTGTAGCGGAGCTCTCATCCTCGCCAAGCCCGTTATCGATAAGCACCCTCACGCCCATCTTGCAACTGTCAGGCTTGTACGCGTCCTTTACAGTGAGGCTGTACTTGTTTCCGTCCACCTTCTGCTCGTAAGCAGTCCCACCAATTTCAACTCCATCGATGAACCACTTGACACTCTTCGGCTTCGGGAAACAGTCCACTTTCACTCCAACAGTTGCCTCTCCATGCTCCATGACTAAGATGTCCTTCAGTGGCTCCACGATCTTCACACCTCTCTTGACATTCAGCAAGCAGACTGACTCATCCTTTGCAAACTGATTGGTAGCGGTACCCACAAGTTCGTAGTCCTTCGCCTCCGACAAATTGCCTACGGAAACCTTGTAAACATTGTGCTCCACCTTTTCGTGCTTCACCTCCTTTCCGTCTAGCTTGAATGCCACAACGGGGTCGGGGACACCAGCCACCTTGACAGTGAACTCTCCTCCAGCTTCACCTTTCTCTTTGACTACATTTCCAGGCAGACGATCTACAAATCTGGCGGGCATCGTGGCCAAAACATTCCAGAATTCGGACATTTGTCCTACGGCATTGGATGCAACAACTGAGTATGCTCCGGTGTCGTCCAGCGTCACCCGTTCAATGCACATACTGTACTTTTGACCGTCCTCGCTCGCAACAAATTTGATTCTCTCAGAGCTCACGATTAGGACACCATCTTTGTACCACTTCAACTCTGGCTTGGGGTTACCTTCCACTTCCACTTCGATAGAATATCCTTCCTCGGCCATCATGCTCATATCTGCCATTTTCTTAATGAATCGTGGCGGTTGCCTCACCAAAAGTTTTCCTTTAGTAACTGCATCTCCGAGATCATTTGTAGCAACCACCTTATAAGTACCTTCGTCATCGTAGGTCACGTTCTTAATAATTAAAGCAATCGACTCGTCGTCTTCGTATAGGAACCTGAATCGCCCTCCGGCATCCAGCGCCTCTTCTTCTTTGAACCACTGGATTTGCGGCTTGGGAAATCCAGTAACCTTAAGTTCAAGCATTGCCGACCCTCCCACGGAAACTTCGGTATCCGTCAAGTTGGCAACTATGCATGGGGCCAGGGGCTCCTTGAGCAGTTGATTGATTCCACCTTGGACCGTAAGTTCCGCAGAGCAGGAAATCCTTCCGGATGTCGTAGACGCGACACAAGTGTAGAGTCTGTGAAAAAAGGAAAATGAAAGTCAGAGAAAGTGGAGAAAGCAGAGTATTCCCAAGCCAGTATGCTTCACTTTTA
>JAHZND010001974.1:0-11080 GCA_027744115.1 Acrocyrtus sp. NNG-2020
AAGAGGCAAATATTTATTGAGATGACAGGTCACCCTGAAATGCTTTAGCAGACTGTAAACCGGATAAGATAAGGAGATTGCGATAAGAGAGCGGATGATGAATATTTTTCGCTCATGTGAAAATTACAATAAAGTTTAAGGAGTACCCTGCTATTCGCAATTCAACTTTTTGTGTTGTTATTCCGTCTAAAACAGCTTTGCATTTTTTTGTCTTTACCTGTGCTTTAATTTACACTTTGCACAGATAACTGCACATCTTTTCTGCAAAAATTATTATGTGCGAAGCAGTAATGTCAGTTTTAACTTTTTTTTATATAAAAACATGAGCAGATTACGCAAGTGCGTCAACGTTAGCCTTAAATAATGATAAGATAGAATATCTTCTATCCATATACTTTAAGGAAAAAGGTCATAGTCATGACTTGTTGAAGAGTTGTGTTGACTTTTTGGCTGAAGACGTCGTGACATTCGATTTTTATAAAAGCTTGAGCGAAACTACAATATTATTTTTGTTTCCTCTTGTCGTTGCTCACTTTCGCGGTATCGATAATGCTGCTGACTCTTTTATACAGTGAGAGCAATTAGATTTACTTTTTTTTTACCTAAATGGCTCATTTCAGATAGCCCAAAAATGGATTCCATTGCAGACTAGTTGGATAAATGGGATTTATGTAGAAGTCGGCTTGATATCACTTAAAAGGAGTTTTTTCTGTGAGATATATGAAAAGGATAATTTTCTCGTACATCTCACTGAATTTTCTCAAAAGGAGAAAATGCTTTAGCTTTTTAGCTGAATTAAATAAAGATTTTAAAGTCCAGTTAAAAGCATCTTGCTAAACGTTTTGGTGATCTTTTCATGTTATTAAGGTCATTTTACGACAGTAGCATTAATGAATAAGCATCTCTTCAAGTTGCCTCGCCCACTTTTGCTCAATGTATATGAATCATGTCTGTTTGCACTCTATTTGTGTGCTTACAGTTTTTAAGAGACGTGGTTTGCATTTATAATATATTTTTTTTACACTGGAGATGAGTCTCTAACTGGCAAAAAAGGACTTTTCATTGCACTTTTTTTCTTGTTTTGTTTTTGCTGATTTGAGAATGAGGGATATATGATAGTTCACTCACTCCTTCCATTTTCTCGTTTCATTATCATTTACTCCCTGCTTATAATATTGTACTAACGAGCAAGTGTAAAAATTCATATCTCGAAAAAAATCTCACATGGCTTCATTTCTTCTTCGCTATCTTCACTTGCTTGTTTACTTACAGTCTTGTCATGCTTAATACTAGCACCATGATATATGAACGGCTTTAATAATACTGAATTGGAATTGGATAGTGTAATACTGCATTGTATAATCCTTAATTTGATGTGAAAATTAGATAAAAAAGGCAAATACGACGTGCCCAACTAATTCAGATGCAGATGCGGTCAAGTGAAACATGTTGGGGGAGTTCACTTGACTAACAAAGTCTCAGCTTTATTCGCTGTTCCTAGAGAAAAAAAGTGAGCAAAAATGAGAATTTTTTTTCGCTGGGAGAGGTAAAATATCACTTTTTGCAGAAAACAGGACAAGATTAAGATTCTTATCAGTTTTTTACGGGACAGGTTGATGGAGCATATCTCATAATAGAGTGATATTGCTAGAATTTTACTACCACTTTTCGTCTTAAAGATTACATTTCATTTGGGACAATACCAAATTACAGAAGACATTATGCTGCCTCCAAAAAGCACTACATGAAAGATTTCTCGTTATTGCCGTTGCGAATATATTAAAAGTTCACATAAAAAATCCTCTTTATTTAGAGAAGCACCCTGCTCGTTTAAAAATACTCTCCTGTGCGGTTTCATCTTGCTCTTCGTAAATATGCAAAAAAGCAAGAGTTGACTTACTTTACCCTAACATAATGCGGACGGATGATTGCCATTTTTACGAGGACGTTGACAGCTCATGTATAGAATAGATAATGATATGGGGCTTATATGCGCATATAAGCTTTAAATGGGACGAGTGACACAGTCATCATAAAGCCTCTTGAGGTAATAAGCGTAATACTTTTGGGTATATGACAGCGCAAGAACAATGTGGACGATGAGATCATAAAGTTTAGAAAAGCAAGTTTTAGTTGAAGCCGGCATATCAGACAGAACCAGGTAGAAAGTAGATTTGACATGACATGGTGGTGGTTGTAGTGGTATCTTGGTGACTCGCAGATTTTGCCGACGTTTCTTCCCAGACTGAAATAATATTATTATGCTGCCTCATGGGCTCGAAAAGAGGTTTAGCGGAATAGTTGCATTTTCACAACTTTTAAAATTCATGATGATGAGAGATAGCTCATTAGTGCAATTTCGACAGGTATTTAGTATGTATTGTGCACCATATCCCGTGTTAAAAGAAATTTTGAAATGTGCGAGTCGGTATATTTTAGAAGAGCAGCACTAGCCTGAGAATTTCAAAGAGGTGAGTATTAGCATAAGAGTTAATTTTTATTTGTTATTGCTTTTAACATTTTAACTGCAATTGCTAAAGAAGCGGAGCATTTTATCTCTAGAGAGAGTTTATCAGCGCAGGCAGTGTCAGTCGTCGTGAGTGAATGTGAGCAGCGACGTGAGAAATGGGTTTAAGTGTGTGCGGATTGACGTGATCCTGACTTTGGAAACCGGGACTTGAATATTTTTTGTGCGTATTTTTATATATTTTACCAATGTAAAAATATTTTCATGGTCTATTAGAAAAACCTGTCAGGCGAGATCATGAAACATTAGCTTTTGACATTTACGCAAAAGTATGCAATGAAATGTGGAAAATGTAGCTTTTTCTTATACTGCCCAGGAAAAAATTGCGGAGAGCGCCAACTATGCAAAAAACTCTGAGAGAATATTATTTTAATAGTTGGTTACTTCAAATTCGACGATTTGTATGGGGACAAGGAAAATCTGACAATGTAATTACCGGTAGAAAAGCGAAATACCAAATAGGTTTCTTCCATTTTTTGGTAAAAAAGGTTTCACCATGGGATAGCAAAATAAAAATAACTGAGAGCACTTTTCGAAAGTGAACTTAACTACTGCGAGATGAAGTTATTTAAACGAAGCGGACTTTTTTCGGCAAATAAAATTTTACACTGATTGGGTTCAAAGCGATAAAACGGCTAGTTTTTTAGGGATTGGTGCTATTTGCATTAAGCCCAGGAAAAAATTGCGGAGAGCGCCAACTATGCAAAAAACTCTGAGAGAATATTATTTTAATAGTTGGTTACTTCAAATTCGACGATTTGTATGGGGACAAGGAAAACCTGACAATGTAATTACCGGTAGAAAAGCGAAATACCTAATAGGTTTCTTCCATTTTTTGGTAAAAAGGTTTCACCATGGGATAGCAACATAAAAATAACTGAGAGCACTTTTCGAAAGTGAACTTAACTACTGCGAGATGAAGTTATTTAAACGAAGCGGACTTTTTTCAGCAAATAAAATTTTACACTGATTGGGTTCAAAGCGATAAAACGGCTAGTTTTTTAAGGATTGGTGCTATTTGCATTAGCTTTGTCGAAATATAACGATCTAGGAGAGGAAATCGAAAATGCTGATGAGCCGTTAGTAGGGTAATGTGCCATCATTAGCAGAGAGTAAATCCCACTCAAAAACGAGTAGTTTTCAACTTGAGCCGAGTCCCTTTTCAACTCCACATCAAGTGCCACCTAAGTCAACATAGTTTTAATGGAGGAGAGCCAGGAGCCAGCAAAGGGAAAAATTGCGCTACTATAAAAATGGAAAAATTATGCAAACTGTGCGTGAAGGAGCCATAGTGGAAATGTGATGGAAGATATTAAAAAGCCATTCCTGGAAAGGAAAGGGGCAAAAGGAAAATTAGGCAGTTTAGATTTTCACCCATAATTGTGTAAATGATGGTGGGTCATACAAGGAAAATTGTCATTTCCAGGGAGAGCTCCAACATTACACCCCCACGGTTCACTGGAGACGGAAATATCGTTCTAAGAAGTGAGACAAAAGTAAGTGCAATTCTCACTTCCGGCAGGGATTCAAAGTAAAAGTGACAAGTTCGTTAGAAACTTAAGGCATAAAAAATTGAATTCAGGAGGGAGCTCCAACATTACACCCCCACGGTTCACTGGAGACGGAAATATCGTTCTGAGAAGTGAGACAAAAGTAAGTGCAATTCTCACTTCCGGCAGGGATTCAAAGTAAAAGTGACAAGTTCGTTAGAAACTTAAGGCATAAAAAATTGAATTCAGGAGGGGAAATTTCTTCTTCCCTGCTCAGTGTTTCGTACCTGGTAAAAGGAGCTAAGGAAAATCTTGCCAATGATCTGCCTTTACGCTGAATGTCTACTTTCACTAAAAATCTAAACTTAGAACTAACTCAGAAGGGTTTTCAAAGTAACAGAGGCGATTTCCTCCCCACTTTCCTTTCAAAAAGGTATTCCTCTTGGTGCGTGCAGACTTTCTTTTCTTGATCGTCAGTAAAAAGTCACTCACTCTCACTCTCCAGTCTCCTGGGATTTTCATTGATATCTGACTTTCTTTTATTTCAGATTCGAAAAGGTAGAATTCCTCCAGACAAGCAACTTTTTTTCAAAAAGAAATTGGCCAACTAAAACTGTCCAACACATGCCACTAGTGAAAGGAAGTGGATAGGAGTTTTCCAGTAAAAATACCGGAGAAAGGATCATCATCCTTATCATAAAAAGGAGGAGTAAAGTCTAAAGTGAAATATTTTGGAGATCCCTACACCCTGTCCAGCTCCAGCTTAGAGAGGAACACAGCACATGAAACTGCTATCATAACTTTGAAAGACTTCTCATTGTCCTCTTTTTTCGTCGTCAGTCATGTCGTAATAGTAAAATGTGATGATCATTTTGCATTTCGCATTTCCTCTACTATATACTATATTGTATGGAAACTTGCATACCATTTTAAGATATAATATGCCTATATAGAAAAAATATATACGCTCTCTCCACATCAGCTTTACTCCCTTCTGTGGTCCCTTAAATTTGCAATGCAAAAAGTGAAGTGTTATTGTAAGATTATATTTCTTGAAACAGTAATAAAATAAAGTGAAAGAATGGATAAGGGTGAAAAGTTTGCAGTGCTATAGAAGTGATAATACTATTTATCATTTTTAAATGCAAAACTTACAATTTATTAAGGAAGCTGTGAAAAGTGATTCCAAAGTAGCCATTTCTCAAGGTTAAGGAATCTTCTATGGTAAGTAAAGTGTACTTGTTCGTTTCATCATTTTAGTTTTAGAGAAAGGTTAGGAACCTACATACAGTACGTAATACGTACTTTGGGCTATCGCATTAAAATATCTACACACACACACACACTAATACGTAGTCATCATGTCCCTGGAATGTTAAATACCAATGATGCATTTCAACCAGAGGTATCGTGTATGGTAGGGTGAACAGCCTTTTGCTAGGTTGTAGATTGATACCGGTTTACACGTTAAGAAATCAAATCAAGTCAACTCAAACACGCCCATGCTATCTATATATAAATAGTGACGTATAATTTAATTTTAAATTTTTTGCGGCGTTGTATAATATCATTAATTACCATTGAAGTAATGTATGTATTTTAAAAACTTTTTTATAAACTCTCTGCGTTACTAAATACTAAACTACCTACTCTAAAACGTGTCCTGGTACTGGTAAATAGCATTTTTTGTTCTCGTTAACGATTCTTTTTTGTCTGACCCACTATTGATGTGTCCGAGTACATTATGTGTAAAATACGGAGCATAATTGTAATTATATTTCAGATGCCAGCTTTAGCACATCTTCTAAAAAACACTTTTCTCTCTAGCAAACTTTTCCTTTCCACATGGCAGAGGAACGTAGACGTACTACTTGCTCTCCTTTTTTTTTATTTTTTTACTTTATTGTAAGGCCATTCACCGCTGCACACGCAGTCTGCAATAAAAAATAGTAAAGTTGGGCAAAGTAGAGTGTATGCCCTAGTGGACTGTAATATGCAAGAGGAAAGAGATATCTTTCCAGGAATCCTTTATCCCACGCCATTCTTGCAAAAACTTTCTTTTTTTCGTGAAAGGCTACGAGCTCAGAAAGATTTAGTGTGGAAGGTGGAGACTATCTCATCTTATGAGCCGGTAGCACATTGTAGCAGCGGGACTTTTCCACAACAGCACGACCACGGTGTACTGTACTTCTCTTCCTTCTAGTACCATCTCCAGCACATGCATAATAACAGACGAAAATGGAACATGACTTTACTTAAAAAACGGGAAAAGCAAACTACCCTTGTACCTACTCTATAATCTTCATGAAAAAAAAGTTACCTCATTCCCATTCAGAGAATAGAAAGTAGAAAAAAGTATCCTGAGAGAGGGACAAAAACTTGAAAGTAGGGAAGTCACCTGGTGAGCAGGAAGGAGAAGGATGACAAAAATCCAGGTCGACCTTTTTTTCTCCTTTTCCTACGTGTTGCAACACTGTCATCATCCTCACACGATGATCGCATATCATATCACCACCGCTGAGATAATCATGAGGAGCATGAGTGGCATTGTTGCAACCTTATTGGTTCCTTATTTGTCATAATATTGGTGTGATGGGGGAAAGTTGGTGGGAAAAGTTTGTCAATGGAAGGTAAAAAACTTTGTTTGGAAAGAGACCGTCAAAAGCCCTGTCTTTTAGTCGTATCGAATTTCAAGAAAAAAAGTTTTTGTGGATCTCTGGGATCTGTTCTCACAGTTGGAATTGGGGAAAAGACTCCTTTGATTTCCCTAGAAAATGTATTTCGGGAGTGAATTTTTTTTGTCTGACGCTAATATACTTTTTTGAGCAAGTTTGTTTAGGGAAAAGTAGCTGATATTAAAGTTTTGTTTAGCTAGTTTGTAAAGCTGTGATGGAAAATTAAGAGGTATAATTAAGTATTTTTCTGAAATATGCAAAGAAAGTGTACCATATGCTCCCCATTAATTTTCTTCCAGTGATGAAAACTTTTGCTCAAAGGAAGAGTTTTCCGTAAAAAATGGAGTGGCAGTAGTACTTTCTCAACAGTCCTTTAGCAATTAAGCAGTGATAACTTAACCAACTCCAGCCGAACCACTTAACATGAAAGGAAGTAGAAATTTATCAGGAAACTACTGAAAGTTGAGGCTTCCTCCCAGAAAAAAAACTTTTTTCTCTTTTTTTCCTTCCCTGTTGGCCTTTTTCGTATTCAGTTGGATACAGCGCAAGTTGCAGAAAACTATTTTTTTTTTCGGAATGGAATTTTTTTGCATTTTTGTATGGCTGCCTAAAGCTAAAGACAGTAAACACGGGTTGAAGTTGAACTGCGCCTAGAATCTTTTTTGGCGCAGGAGGCTGGAAATTACTCCAACAGCCTATATCCAGTTGCCAAAAATAAGGGCAAGGCGGAAGATAAAGATAGCTGCATAATCCTTACCCGAGTTTTAGTGAGAATGGGAAAGTGCAACTCTCCAGGAGGAAAATCACTGCACCGGATAGTTTATTACAACTGCTGCGGATTTTCTATTTTTGAGAAATGGATTTTTAGAGTGCAAAAAATTTAATATATACTCTTATTTGAATATGGTGCACAGTCAATAGAGCTGTTTTGTTTTCGTTCTGTATTTATTTTGACTTTCTGCCTGCCACTTGCAATTTATTTCCTTTGATTCATGTTTGCTTGCAGGTTTTTATTACTAAACTATTTCAATGCAGTATAAATATCTGCTTGTGGAATGTATCTCTCTGCTGCTCCTTTCCGTTGAGAAATGGCATGCACCAACGTGATTTCATCATCATCCTGTGAGAAAGGAAAATATTAACTTTGTAAAATCGTACACTTCTCTAGAAATTTGGAAGTAGATGAAGCAAGGAAGCTCATACTTTTGCACCTTTGTTAAGAATGCACAAAGAGGCAGGCAGGTGCAGGGAAAATAGAAGGGGGAAAGTTATTTCCCGAGCCAGCGTGTGCAAATGGAGAAGTTTTAGGGTTTTACTAATACTGCTAAAATTTATTCCGTAAACTGTTTTCTAAAGTATGTCATTCCACTAAAAATACTGTGCAGAGCTAGCCTAAGCACGTATTTATTCACGTGCCCAGGCTAAAGCTTCCTCTGCATTTCGTACGAAAAAAAACCTCTCATTTCCCAGCTGGCTCTAAAAAAGACAAAGGGAGAATCGACATAGCCCAATTTACTTTTTTTTCCTCTCTACTACATCCCTCCAGAGAAGAATGCGGAGTTACAGCCAATCTCTTTAAAAAATTAAAGACTACAAGGAAGAGTGACAAAAAATTATATATATTTTTTTACTAGGAAGAGAAGAGATGAGCAGGTTAAGCTCTTTCTCGTCATCATGTCAAGCCATTTCCTTCTATAATGCATTTTGGCACTCTTCACTCTTCAGCTTCAGCTCACCAGCAAAGCAACATCAACAACATCCCAGCTTCTCTGTACAACGTATGCGGCTGCACAAACTGCACTGGCAAAAAAAAGGCAAAAGGAATACATTAAAGCTGGGTTTTAAAGCTTTTGTAGCCTTTTTCCTCTTGTTTCCCTTCTCATATTGCACACACCACACCACACATTTAGAGCTAGCAGAAAAGCGAGAGTAGGAAAAAAAAGTTCTCTGGCATGTAATTCAATGCATTATGCATTAGGTAATGGATAAATATACACACACGTTGTTTCACTGCTCACTTGCGTTCAGCTGAAAGAGTTGGCTGTGTGCTCGGTACACAAGCTGATCACAGCGAGTCAAGTGAGTTAAGAGTCAACGTCTTCTTGAGTCTTGCATAAATGGCTTGTTATACTAAATACTGCCTGCAGAGGACTGTTTCGAGCTCTGGCAAGAAATAAAAATGGAGAATGTAAACAGTGCAGTAATAATAGTAAAGGAATAAAAAAAAAGTGTGTGCGAGTCGTGAATAATCTATTGGTTTTTCAGAGAGATTTTCTGAACTGAAAACTTTTGGGAGAGGGAGAGAGAGACAGACATGACTGTTGAAAACTGAAACTCCATTATTCTCTCTAAACTGCATGTGATGATGATGGAGATACTGATAGATAATGACAAGGAGCAACTGCACACATGTATAAAAAAAGGAATAGAAAGGAACGTGGAGAGCCTTCTTTCTCCCGTTTTAAAATAGGTTTCGCATACACGAAATATAACTTTTTTTTAACGAATTCAACTTGTTCTCCTTTAAAAATGCACTGGCTGGATAATTTAAGAGGAAAAAGGAGGACATACGACACGTGTAAATAAAAAAAAGTACGAAACATATTATAAGAACAAGGTGGGTTGTTACTTATTTTTTGAGGATGGCGCTTGGTGCATGTAGCAGTAATAAAAATAATAAAACAAAATTTACTGACTCTTATTATTCTGCAAGCTCATCATGGATAATCTTATTTTAGATGAAAAATATCGTAGCTTTTTATAGTGCTTTGGAGCCTTGGAGTGGAGGAACGTGCATGGACAGAGGCAAAGATTCATTAGGATTTATCTGTGTTCCGATAATGACGCCGAGGTTTCCTTTTGATCTTCATCCAAGCCACGTTAGCTATTCTGCCGAGACTCAAAAGTCGTGATTGAGTACAATAAATGAAAAACAATGAAGTGGGAACTGTGATTGTTACGCATTGAGGCATCAAAAAGAGATAAAACAAAAGGATGGGAGAGGGGAAAATGGAAGAAATTAGATGATGAAAGCTGATGGAGCGATGATAGTGAATAAAAGCAGGTGAAGCGTGACGTGATGACGAAAAACTCGGAAAAGTCTGATTATGATGGTGAGCTGAATATTACAAAAGTGCATTGTAATTGTACTGTAACTGCAAGCTGAAACACTATATTTAGCTGGAAGGAGATCATGATATCAGGGCATTACTTCGTAATGACTGAGTTCTTATAGAAAAATCTAGATAAAAACTGCAAGGAAGCGTTAAGGAAGTAGAATTAGAGCATGAACTTTCAGAAATGTAAGGAAAAGCACATAATCAACGTTATACATACATTTTAAGTAAAGTGTTTTTTACATGGGAAACGGTAATGGAAAAAAGTGTATGGCTATGGCATATATATGGCTTGCTTGCATGTTTCCATCATCAGCGAGCACATCCATCACCGCAGGAATGAAATGGAATAAAAAAAATCTTCTCTGAAGTCTGGAAGGAAACACGACAGTGATGATGACGACAAGAGCACGCAAAGGGAAATAATAGGTTTTCCTTGTTGCAACTTGCAAAAGACTTTTTTGTTAGTGCGCTGGGGGTGATGATGAGGATCGGAGAAGAGATTGTATTGAATTTAGGCTCCCTTTCCCCCTCTTCTCTCTCTCTGGTGGAATGACTGACGGATGTTTACAAGGAACAACACGGTCGATTAATAATGTGATGTGATGTTGACCACTCACTAAATAAGTGTGCAGGAACGGCAGAGTTAGTCCATTCCATCCTCTTGTTTTTCGTGTCTACTGCGCGTCCAACAGAAAAAAAGCAGGACTTTTTCTGTTTTTTCCTAAGGAAAAAAAACACCTCAAGCTTCAATCACGACATGGCTAAACGTCGCCGTAGAGAAAGGACTAGAGTAATGGTCTTACGTTATGGTCATTATTACATCAGGAAGAGGTATTGAGATCAATCTAACGAAATATTATTGCTCTCCCTTACTGGAAATTAATTCCATTTGCTGTTGGAATGTCTTTATGTTCTCTGCGAGTTCAATTAGTGAGAGCTGGGATGAACTTGTTCCTTGTGGAGGAATGTGCGGAGAGGAAGAAAATGCTTTTTATTGCGTTCGGACGTTCACAGAGAGAAAAGAAGATGAGAAATGGCCGGGGAGAGTGAGCAGGACAGGTGTAGATGGCTTTTGACTGCTACTCTGGCGTAATTGCATTTTTAGTGGGCATGTCGGGAAAATAATGCGTATACACAAGGAGCCCATATAAAGCGAAAAGCAGCAAGGAAAAACAACCTACTTAATTCGCTGTAGCTGCACTGCTGCTGGACAGTGTGTCAGAGGCTGTAAAAATATAAGTAATGACGGTAGGAGAGGAGATAAATGAG
>JAHZND010001975.1:0-18899 GCA_027744115.1 Acrocyrtus sp. NNG-2020
GACGGAATTATAGATTCTGATTTGGTCGAGCTCCTTAAATATGCTGGCATTGCAAGTAAAACTCGTATTTGCACAGCTGAGAGCTAAGCTGAGTTGCTTTCCAGAGAGGAAAGTTGGTTTTGCAAACTAGGCAGGAAAACCGTTTTTTTCGATGGCTCCCTGCATTTTAAAATAAGTAGAGTCATCGTTACTGCTCGTTCCGGGAGGGAGAGATGCTGCTTCTGATGCAATAAAGGAAACACAATTTTCTTAATTTTTATGATGACTCTCCGTTCCTTCTACCCCACTTGCACTTTTGATTTTGATTACATTGCAAACACGCTGATACTTTTTTTTGATTACATCAAGATCGTCCTGAACTGATGATTGCCTCAACGTGGATGGATTATCCTTTTCCATCACCGTTAACTTTATTCACGGCCCAATTTCTCCGGGAGAAATTTTTTTTTCAGCGATAGTTCCCATAAAAATGCATTTTGTCTGAAGAAGGAGAGAAATGTCGTTGTGGTAGTCTCCTATTCCTGACGATCACATCACACACTCCCTCATCATCATTTTATACGGGGGCTGTTGGATGGTAAAGGAATTACATAATGCAATACGCATTCATACCCACTTCTATTCACTCAACTGAGGCTCAACAAGCCAATCAATTTGGCATTTTGCCAGGGTGAGAGCAAAGGAAGGAAAAGGAAAGAACTGCCAACGTGCATTACACAAACTAAAAGGAAAAAAAGACGACGTGGTTAGTGTTTAGTGAAAGCAAGCGTTAGACATTTTTTTTTCTCGAGCACTGCACCAGTCCTTATCCCAACGGGTTCTCACTCCCACACACATACACACACTAAAACTCACCAGCTTCCAGTATATCCGAGCTCCATTCATTTATATATTTCAGCAGCGGCTTGGAATGAAGAGTTAGGCCTTTCCCTTTTAAGAAAAAATAAGGAAGGCTAACTCTTTTCATTTCATTTTCCCTCGAACTTTCACCACACTTTGGAACCAAAGCTTGATGACGAAAAACGGGTTTTTTAGTAATGCGAATGTTTTGCTGCTTTTGGCTCGTTCGAGCTTTCGTGTGAAAATGGTGCATAAAATGAGTTTTTGTGGAGGGACGACAGAGACAAGAAAAAAATAGTGTGATCTTGGTGTGGTGTGGTGCGGATGACGAAAATATAAGAGCAGAGCTACAAACTAGATATATTTTATCTTTCGTAGTCCTCCGTCTTTTACTTTTATTATTATGATATTATTAAAGGGAAAAAGAGCTGCTAACAAAAACGGACAGAAATGAGATTATAAAAGCTGTGCCACCACTGCTGCTGTTATTATTATGGTGATGAGAAAAAAAGATGAATGTTTTTTTGTTCCTAGCCCAGATTTCAATATAACATTTAATCCAATGTACTACTAGTGGGAGTATTGTAGCGTCATCGTCACCGTCTATTTTTATTTCGTTTGCCTCCATTATATGATCAAAATGGCACTATATGTCGCGCAACAGAAAGACGCAAGGGCACTAACATGGCGAGACAGACGCAATATACATTTTATTTTGCGAGAAAAAAGAATGATGATGAGAAAGACGCTGACAATGCTTCAGTTCACATCAAAACCATCAACTTCTTTAAATTATTGCATGAAAGAGTGAATTTTTATTTCATTTCGTCATCCCATGTAAGCATGTACGCGTTTCTTGTTTTGTCCTTTTGTGTCCTTTCCGTTTTATGCTATTGTTGCTCAATATATAGCGCCTTGTAGGAAGGATGATAGTGTGAGTGGAGAAAAATAAAGCTGGGTGGATGCGGGTGAGGAGAACAAGGACGCGGGAAGAATGGTGAGAAAAGAAGGGATAAAACGAAAAGAAACGCTAGAAGGAAATAAATTGCTTTTCTCACAGTGATAACAACTATTGCGTTTTCTGGCTTTTGGATATATCACAAGAGTGAAACGGAAAGTTTTTGCTTGTTTGGAATTTCATGAAGGCGAAATTACTGTACTTTTTTTTCTGTTGCACTCGTCAGCAAATAATTGCCATTTGGATGTCTTGCGCTTAACGCAAAAAGGACAACAATTGCTTACAAAGCTACCTAAAAAACGTATAAATAAGTGCAGTGCATGCACATTACTTTAGAATTTATTTACTTTGAGTTGCCCTTAAAAAGTAGATTTTAAACTTTAAAAAGCACTCATAATTTCCTACCTTTTACTAACCCTCACCCCGTACTGACACTCCCCAAGGATACATGAATAAAGTTTAAGTCGTGTCTCTTCAACGAGGAAGCTAACACGGCTCTTCTGATTAGATTCTATTTTACTGCACCCATTTCGCACGTCTTGTAAAATGCATACATAATAATGTAGTGCCTACTACGTTGTAATAAAAAAAAGGAAAACAAATCCAGGATTTTTTCCTTAAAAAATCTTGAATTTTAGAGGCAAGTCAAATACCCTATTTTACAGTTTTTCTCGGGTACGCTGTTTTTAAGCTGAGCTGCGTTAACATCCTCCCCATAAATATGTAACACGAGGGAATTGTAATAATATCCTCCAATCCTTACCTGACGACTTTCTTTTGCAGTGCATTTTCGCACCACTCACACAGCACAACGCTTTCCACTACATTTNCAATCCTTACCTGACGACTTTCTTTTGCAGTGCATTTTCGCACCACTCACACAGCACAACGCTTTCCACTACATTTCTATTTATGCCTGGAGAGAGAATATGCGCCCATATATATTTTTTTTCTTGGAGGAAAAAGAAAAAGCAGTCATCATTTCGAGATTGTCTGGTGCGGTGCACAGATCCCCTCTTAAAATCCCACTTTGCATGTAACTCAAAAAGAATATTCAACAGCTAACAAACGCCTACATCCTCCGCACAGGGATTTTTGTCTTGAAAGATAACTGTGGAAAAAAACGTGTGAAGAAATACGTTTCCACTTATCCTGTTTGTTTTCGCTACCTCCACTTCCACTCACCATTTATGTAATATTAAGGGACTTTTGCTATGGATTTGAAAGACACGAGGAATGCGGATGCGGATGATGTGAAAGAGTGAAAGAAATGGAGGAATAAAACGCATGACCATACACCACACTTCACTCACTGTTACTTTTCCACTTCTCCACCTATCATATCACACTTCACCGTTTCCACCTTTTCCCCGTTATACAGAAGAGTAGAGCTCATTTTGTGTCTGTTTGTTAACGGATTGCTTACCTTGTTTTTTTTACTTCAAATTTCTTTATTCCCACCATCAGATAAAAAAAATACTCAACAAAACCACTTCACTGCTGCTCTGACTCTTGAGAAGCACTTTTACTCTCACACTACTTCATTATTATGTAACAAGTGAGACGGTTCAGTGCGATACAGCTACCTTTGTCTGTCTGTCTTACGGCAAAGGTGCGCTATTGAAAGAAACAGTTCATTTTGTGCATGAGATGAAAAAAAGCCAAAAAGCATAGGATGTGAGTGCCATATGACATCAGTTACAGGAAATGAGTTTGTTTGATCAGAAGTGAGGACAGACGGATGATGATGATGAACCTTCTTTCGTGCTCTCAACCTGTGTGACTTGGTGCTTGGTTTGTCACGCCACTAGTTTGCTTGACTGATTTCATACTTCTTCTTTTTTATCATTGCAGCAATCATTGTGAAAGCAAGAGTGAGCAGGCTCTTCTTATGTTTTCGTTATATTTTTAATGAGGACTATTTTTCCCGCTTTGGTATGGGTAAGATGTGGTTTTCGGGTCGGCTCTTGCGTAATAAACATTGATTACATCTTCAGTCTAGAGTCTAGACTAACATTTCTCGAGTGGAAATGGTATTGCAGAGCCATTCCATTGCATAATGTAGATTAAAGAAGCAACTTGAAACAAATGATGATGTGCGAGTGATGTTAAGAATTTAAAGAAAAGGAAAGGAAAGGCGTGAAGTAGTATATTTTCTGGTGTTATTAGTTTTAGTTCCTGGAACTTCTGATAGAAGAAAATATGGAGCAGACACCTTCTCTGAGCTGTTCTCAGAAAATGTGTTTTTTCCAAGGAGTGTGTTGACGTGAAGCTGAAAAACTTGAAAGAATAGTTATTATTGAACAGACACTCCAACTTTTGGGGATGAAGAAATCGCAAACTGAGAAAGAGAAAAGCGAAATGACAAGTGCAGAAGATAGCATGCGGGATAGAAAAGGGGATCTGTGTAGCTCTTGAGTTTTCACTAGAAGAAAATTACATTTCTTTGCCTTAGAGCCACACAGACAGCTCTATTGGTGCGCAAATATGTGATAAAGTTCATAGTTCTTCCTTAATCAGAGATTTTCAACTTATGCTGGTTGCTGGAGGATGGAAGAATTGCAAATTGTAGAAAGTGTATCACTTTTCTTTCCCAACTTTTAGATTCATGCCATCCTCGGTAATATCCAGGATTAAATGAGTTTCCCAAACGTGATGCAATTTTTTATGTGAAATCCATTATTATCCACGCTAATAAAACGGTCGCCATAAACCATCTCATTTTGCCATTACCACAAGCAAACTCATCTACCGATAAGCCTTAAGGGCAATAAAAAAAGGGAAGGTTGATAAAGAGAAATCAACACAATCACGATCCCTATATACACACAAACTTCCCCCTCAAACTACATCAAATGTACCTACCAAAGTTAAGTATGGACACGTTCGTGCATATGTATCCTATCCGATCATGCCGCTGCTATTTGCGCTACTTTCACTGGACGTAGGTATCCATTTTCTTCGTCGTGCTTTTTTTATATCCTCTTTCTCTCTATCTGCAGCACTCACGCTGCTTTCTCTCGCGAATCCTGACAGGATGGAAAAGGTTATATATGAGTTGGTGCAAGAATGAAGAAAAATCATTTATTGGATTAGATAGTGTGTGCTCCAGATACTCTACAAATACGTTCCCGTTTCGGTAGCTCAGTCTTCTTTCATCACTACCATCACATCACATATCATATTGTATCAACTTTCACCCACGCAAAAAAAGACGACTTTTACCTAGTCCCATCCACAAACACACAGACTTCAAGGATACCACTCGGATCACCATTTTCGATGCCTTGCTCTTTGACGGCGTGTCCATTTTTTCCTATCTTGGATTTTCTTCTTCTTCCTTCAAGTCAACCAGTTCATAGATGAGCTAGTTTTCTTGCCCGTGGAGAAGGTTAAAGTGTCCATCGAAAAAAAAACTCATTTCTACGGTCCAAGCATCCTCCTCAATGTAGCCCATCCATCTGCTTCTTTTTTTCGGTCAGCTAAAAAAATGTCTTAAAAAAGGAGCAACGAGGAGGGAAAAATAGGGAATGAAAGTAGACAAACAAGCCCGAAAAGTACGTAAGTAGGTAGAAGCAGTGGACGGGAATTCAATGGGCAATAGTGTGGATGTGGATGGATATGGCATTAGCAGAGTGTATTTTTTTTGCTAGCACTGGGAATGCTCCTTTTTAGGGAGAACGTGCATGAATGAAGGAAACAAATGAGGAAAGCGATTGAGTCTTATCACTAAACTCAGCATTTTGGGGTGACCGTGTCTACATGTATACGATGGATGAGCATGACCAAAGCCATTACCAAGTATAAAGAAGTCCCTTTTTTGGCACCCGGTGAGAAAACAGAGCTAAAGTGTGCAGCAATGGACAGTTGCAATGCTTTTTTTTGTTCGGCTGGAAAAAGTGTTTTCACTTCCCTTTTTATTTGACTATCTCAGAGTGCTGATAATTCCGCTAGTTTAGCCTTTTCCTGCCAACTCTTGTTTAAACATTGTGTATGCCCGTGTTTAACTTCCGCTTTTAGAGACCTACATCTACACAGCCACGTAGCATGTCAATAGTGAGAAAGGAGCTTTGGCTTGAATTCTTGATGTGGCTTGAGTACGCAGACATTACGGTGATGTACACGTGTCTACTTCGGAGCAAGTTTTCTCCGCCAACCATAACAGTTTTTGATAAATCGGATTAATTTTTTTTGGAATGGTGGTTATCGGACGAGAGACGGAAAAAAAATTAAATGGAAAGCAGGACTTATCCTTGGAGAGGGTCATACAAGTCGTCAGCTTTATTCGTAGGCTTTTTCGTCTATGGCTCTTTTTACTGACGATGGGAGTATAAAACATGGCCGTCAAGGGAATAAAAATTGGCGTTACATTTAAGGAGGAAACTTTTGCAGTTCATTTACTATCGCGAGAGGGATTAGTGGTTTGACGACTAGCTGTCTAGTTGCCAGAGACAATAAGTTCATTCAATAAAAAATGCATAGATGAAGTTGAAGAGCCGCACAGCAACCACTGTCGGTCGTGCTGTGCAATAAAGATGAAGTTAATAGGGAGGGGAAAGAAGCGATTTTTTACTTTCTTTGTCATTTATTTTCTTGTACTGCGCTGTTGACTCCTTTCCCAACACTCATTTTCACTCAATGATGATGGGGACGGGAATTGTTCTCGCTTCTTACCGACCTTTTCTTCTTGACTCGAGTGAATGATGATAATAACGACGCTGGTGGGAATGACTTAACTTCCTTCTCGTACAAAGATGGAATGAGATGAGCAAGTCAAATAGAACGAATTGAGTGAGTCAATAATAAAAAACAAGCTGGTTAAATGAAAAAAGGGGTCGCTTTCCGTGGTGGTGGTGGTGAAGACTGCCGAATAGGTATAGAGTGGAGAATGTAAAGGCTTTTTTGGTTAATGAAATGAACGCTAGAATAAAAATCTAAAATGGGATAATTCAGCAATGTCAAAGGTGGCTTTTACTGGCGCTGAATTGGCAGGAAAATGTTTCACATTTTTTACCTTCTCGCTTAGCTTCCTTTCTTTTCACTTGTTCGTGCAAGTTCAGCTGCTCAGATTCTCAAGTTCGATTCAACGATATATTTTTACTGGTGGCACATTGGCATGCTCCTTGCATCTATTTTCCCGTTCTTTTGTGAAAAAAGGCAATAACTTTTTTTTTTCATTTTTGCTCTCTGAATTGTTTCTACTTTAATGCACCACAGAATTTTTAAGGCCTTGTTTGCAACAGTGAGTCCCATACAAAAGATAATGCAAGTACATCTTGCATAGTGTATGCATGACTGCACCCCATGATAGGGACGGAAGACGAGGACAAGACGAGACGAAAAGGTATTATATTTTTTGTAATAATATAATAAAGTTCATCTTTTTTTTCTCAGTTGAACGCACCCATGCACGCACAGAGGAAAGAAATCTGCGTCACAGTCTCTCACAAAAAGCATTCTCAATGTGATGGGAAAAAATGCATAAAAGCGGGAAAATATATGTAGCTTTCTCCAGAGCAAAAAGATAAAACGAAAAACTGCTTTCTTTACTTTGGCACATGCATGCACAGAAAATATAATTCGCTTTGGGACTTGCACTACATACAGAATTATTCGTGTGACAAAGGAAAATAAATGAAAGAGACGCTGAGAATGAGAAAAAAAAGTTGAGATGGAAAGCAAAGATTGAACATGAGCGTGATATAGACAATGAAGACAAAGTACGGGAGAAGTTTCCAGACAGGCACACCAAAAGAAGGAAAGAGATGCTCGAGAAAGATTTGAATGCTTTTTTTTGTGTTAGTTCTTTAAATTAAATGCATATCAGATTAAATTTTTTTTTCACAGTGCATACAGCTTCCACAAAGTTGGCAAGGCTAACGCATTGTTTTTTATGGAGGAAGGTGCAAATAGGAATGGTGAAAGATTTTTTTGTGTTAGTTCTTTAAATTAAATGCATATCAGATTAATTTTTTTTTCATAGTGCATACAGCTTCCACAAAGTTGGCAAGGCTAACGCATTGTTTTTTATGGAGGAAGGTGCAAATAGGAATGGTGAAAGTGCGTGAAATGGTAGGATGCGGATGCAAGTGGGAAAGAATAAGTCATTTATCATAATCAAGATAGCATTTTATAGAGTGAAAAACGGTGTAAATCATCTCCCCCCAGACTGTTTTTCACAGATATATATGTGCTCCCCTGCAAAAATCTGACGTTTGAAAGGGTTGAGCGGGCACAATGCAAATCGAATTTAAGAATGGCATCAACGTATGGAAACTTTCTCTATTTAAACAAGTCTGAAATTGGGAAGCTACCAAAATGGTCGCAGTTTCGACTTAAAGGTCCAACAATATTTCAGTTTGAACGAGCGGCTACTCAATTCGGAAGTTTATATTTTACTTGGGAAAAAATAAATAATATAAATGGAACCCTTTTCTGTGAAAAAAAACCATTTTTTTTCTGGGTTGGGCATACATTTTGCAGAAATAGGTATATTTTTGGGAGACGTTTGGATAAACTTGGACTAGTGCACAAATATTTTTTTTAAAGCTTGATGTCAGCGACAGGGACAAAAACACGTAGTGAAAGTTTCCCTTTTTTGGAACAACAAGGGAAACAAGATAAAGAGAAAGTTTTACATCATTCATCCTTCCTCTTTCTTGTTTTCTTATTTATGATCCCTGTAGCCACTCTCTATCTCTGTATTCTCATCTACAACAATGAAAACTTGGAGAAAGGGTGCTTTTCCATGTTTGTTGGACAGTCATCAATATCTTATGAAGTATGGCGTGTACATGATATTTGCAGAGAGGGAGACCAAAACTTTTTTCGCCATCATCATTTTTATCTATGCTGCATTGTCTTCATTCTCGAAAGCATTTTCGTCCTAGAAAAAAAAACTTTTTTTCCTCAGTAAGTGTATCCGACTCTCAGGGGATAACAAGATGAGCAAAAGGTTCAGGGGAAAAGGAAGTCAAGACGGGAGGGAAAGGGAAAAAAAGTTAGCAAATGATGGAAAGATATTCGGTCTAGTAGAGAAAATTATTGACATGAAAAAAAGGCATCATAAAGCCAGCTTAAGCTTTTTTTGCAGAGTTTCGCCTTGCATCCTCTTCCCTCAGTACTCGTTAAACGAGAGCAAGATCAGCGGAAACTTTTTTTTGTGTGTCCCTCTGCAATTCGCCATTAAAAGTAAAATGCCAATAAAAGTAATTGTCTCTGGTTATATCCTCTCCGCTCATTATAATCATACGGAGCCACGTTTTCCCCATCCCTAGGAGCCACTTGTGTCCATTAGAGGAGAGAGTGCGGAGTGCGGAGATATAATAAAAAAGGGGAGATGATGATACAGATTCCATTCCCTGTAATTAGACGGATGCGTTAGCGTTCTAGCAGCGGAAGTAGAATGTCAAAACAAAAGGAGATAGGCAAGGAGCACGGAAACAAAAAAAAATTGCTTCTAGAATACCAAAAACTAGAGGGATGGAAGGGATACGGAGACAAATTGATTTCGACAGTTTACTTGACAAACAACCGAAACAAAAAAATACATTCTTTGTGTTGACACTGACATAAACAAACGATAAAAATATAAATACATACATATTCCCACAGCACACATAAAATATGTGGAAGTGGAGAGAAGGATCAGAAGAATCTTCTATCCGTTCCCAGAACACTTTTATATGGAATGTGTAAACCCACGCCGTAAACACTGGATGTAGCAATCCAGTGGAATGTCTGATTTGACTTGGCCTACACAAAGTTTTTTTTTGTTCTTTTTTTTCTTTCAAAGATTTTTTAAGACATGTTCCCACACTGGGGTTTTCAGGGTAGAGCGAGAGCTCCTTTTTTTTCTTCAATAACTTTAGAGGATTGTGAAAACATTTATTTTCACGGGAAATTAAATTTTCAGTTCGTGCAGCAATTTTTCTTAAGACGCTTTATTAGATATTTCTGCAGGCTCGGAGGAAACGGTACTCCCCAGCAGAAAAGCTTTTTAAGTAGTTGTAGTTGTGTTGTGTTTTTAGTCAGCTATCCACGTGTGAAATGAAAATATGTTTGTATTGTGTCAAAAACTCGATTTTTTCTTCACTCATCCCATCACTTCAAAAAATAGAAAAGTTCTAGTAAGCTCGGTAATTCTCTTCCCCTTCTCAACTCAGGTGTACTCAAAATGTGCAGAAAACACGGAAATATTAGTTTTAGAATAAACTGTTTGGAAAAAAACCGCAAACACAAGTCCCAACAAGAAAAAAGAGCAACTTTGATAGAAAAGAACAAAAGCAAAACTTTTTTTTTCTGTTTAGTTTAGGAATTTTATTCGTGTTTTTTTAAAAGGGTTACGTAAGAAAAAAAATAACGGTGAGTGTTTTCAAGTGATAAAAAAGTTTAGTGACAGGTTCACTTATAAAACCACTATCTTCCACTTCTTTACATCTTACCCGCGATGTGTGAATTTGAGTGAGGATTTTTTTTCTGGTCTTGCCGTCTGACCAGAGTAAAATGTTGGTTTGACCGGTGCGCCAAGAAAGCTCTTCTTTTTTTCCCGTTTCTTTTTCTAACAAAAGACTATAGAAAAATAGTCTGGGGAAAGTCTGAAAGGAGGAAAAATCAAAAACAGAAAAAAAATTCTATTCCTCTCCGTCCCATGTAGTTCTCATCCACGTGGGAGAATAGGGAATTTAATAGACCTGAAAAGTTTTACAGGGAGAAAAGCCGATGCCGTATATTTCCATTGTACTAGCTCCTATACAAATGTACATTGTTGGGGGAGAAATGTACGGTAAACAGTCAGACAGGATAATTTATTGGTCTACCTCTCACTCAACAAAAGAATAGAAAAAAAATGCATGGCTGGGAGGCATTAGCTGGTCTTATACATATGGCCTAAGCTCCTTTTCCTCTTCCCTATTGTTTTTTTCCTTCCACCAAGAAAAAAAAATGCTATCGACCTCTTGAATTGAGCTCGAATAGGGAAACTGCTTCACGTGGAAAATCAGCTCAATGAAACTCTGTTTACGTTTTCTATCCTCCAGCCTAATGGCATTTCTGCCTTATGAATAAATATCAAAAAAATATTCCTAAGATGTGCTCTTTAGTAATACTCACAGGAAGTAGAAGCAACTTTTTTACTGCCTTTGCATATTTAGTGTGAAAAAAAGGAAAACTGTAAAAAAATTGTACACGCAGAGACCTAAAGTGGGAGGCTTTTCTCCTCTGATTAATAAAAATGTTGTGGGGTGAAAGATGCTCTGTCTCATATCAGTATTTATGTCATGCAGAATAGGGAAACTGCTTCACGTGGAAAATCAGCTCAATGAAACTCTGTTTACGTTTTCTATCCTCCAGCCTAATGGCATTTTTGCCTTATGAATAAATATCAAAAAAAATATTCCTAAGATGTGCTCTTTAGTAATACTCGCCGGAAGTAGAAGCAACTTTTTACTGCCTTTGCATATTTAGTGTGAAAAAAAGGAAAACTGTAAAAAAAATTGTACACGCAGAGACCTAAAGTGGGAGGCTTTTCTCCTCTGATTAATAAAAATGTTGTGGGGTGAAAGATGCTCTGTCTCATATCAGTATTTATGTCATGCGATCATGGTGGTGTCACATGGCCTTGGGTGAGGCGTAAAAGATAGATCCATCTTTCACTCTCAACTCGCAGTCAGTGCCTTTCCACTTCCCCTCCATTTTGCATAACTCTCCACAACCTGAGCAGTAGCGCTCGGAGGGGAAATATAGTTGACGAATCACTTTTAGCGTATTATTCTGGTCGTGAATCAGGGTGGAAGTGTGTGCGTGTGTCAGTATTGCTGATGGTGACTAGTTTTCGGTGTAATTTGTAATTTATAATTAAAATTCATATGCATTAGCAAGCAAAATGAGCGTAAGCGTAGCAAACAAAACCGTCAAGAGTTTGCCTGGGACTTTAAATCATGTCATCTAAAATGGCAAACTCTGGCACAAAAGCCTCCCCTCTTATATATATATTTTTGTTTATTACCAAATGGGAAAGTCAAAGTCATCTGCAGAATGAAATATTATGGATTTCTGGACTTCGTTTCGTAAAAGAGAAATCATACACAGGGTGGAATGCATAGGCATAGAAGGACTATGGTGGCGGGACTGGCTTTCTCTCTGGAAACATTTTATACTAATTAATTACATAAAGACACGGCGTAGAAGATTACTCTCTGTTGTTTCCGAGCTTTCACTATTAGTACGACGGTTTACTGTACAGGGTTTTGGTCCTTGACTGACTTTCTCACTAATTCATTTAATTTTAGTTGAGTACAGATGAATCGGCGGATGGTCACACAGTCATACATGATCACAAAGTCTCGGAGCAGAATTGTGCTTGGAAAGTGTGTGCTTTGGGGAGCTGAGTGAAGTTTTCTCTATTTTGCGTCCCCTTTCCTTGTTTTCACGTTTTAGTGGAGATTCCACCAAAAAAGAAAGTAAATTCAGCATGCTGTAACCGTTAGGCATGGTAAACATGTGTCAATCTAATTAGCAAAGTTAGTGATGGAGTAAACTAAATTTATGTAATTTTCGTTCAACCATGGTAGAGTCAATCTAAAGTGGAACCAGAATGGAAATGGGAGATAAGGTTGGGAGAGGGAGACAACAGGATAAAAAATAGATGCATACATTTCTCCTGTGTGGAAAGACTGCGAAAAACATGGTTTGGCCATATTAGCTTAAAAAGCTCGGACAGATTTGTGTGTGGGAGTGAAGGAAGACTGGAAAATTGTGTCTGGTGTGGGGGTACTCTATATAACACTCCCACATTCCATATATCCCATCACTCATTCATTCTAGTTGTTTTTTAGTATTAAAATCAGTAAAAAATGTATGCACCGAGACAAGACATGAAAAAGGAAGACGGACAGGGAAGGACTCTGTTCTCCTCTTTCCGGGCACTATCTCTCCTCTCATCTTTCAGTAGGAGTTAAATGGGATGGAATGACGAGGAAAGGCTTTTTGGAGCTTCAAGTTCCAAAACTTGATCTGCTCTGTCATACTAAAAGGAATAGTTTTCGGTGGGCTCTTGCAGTTAAAAACTTTTTTGATTAATTAATTGGAATTCCGTAGAGTTAAAAACAATCCTATTCCCTTCATTTCATTTTGGGCTGGAGGTAATCATTGTTTTAAACTTTTTGGAGGGAACTTTCCCTAGAAATAAAATAAATAGAAAGTTTTCCTCTCTCTCTCTCTCTCAGACTGAGAAAGGAGAGGGGAAGAAAAGGAAGAAATCCTATTTCAGTGATGATCATCTTGATGACGATGTGATAGGGAAGGACGTAAGCACTTCCTGGAATATTCGCTTCCGTATTATCTCCCGAAAAGAAATTGGATCGGATTCATCTGGATTTGTAGAAGGAATTTTGCGTGTATGTGCTCTTCCCTTTCCAAAATCCTAACAGCATTATTTCTACATCCGGCGATATCCAATATCCACTTCACCTGTGCCTTTTGTGCATTCCACTCTTATCTCACAATTTTGCTCGGTGAAATCAACTCATTTAACAAAATTTCACTTCAATTATTTTCACTTCCTTTGAAATCGTAGTTGTACTTTCCTTCTAGCATTCTTCTCCTGATTTTACGTACCTTTCCTGGCATTCCGAGCTTCCCTTTTCTCCTTGAATCATCATCATCCTTGACA
The DNA here is from genome assembly GCA_027744115.1 of Acrocyrtus sp. NNG-2020. Lineage (NCBI taxonomy): Eukaryota > Metazoa > Arthropoda > Collembola > Entomobryomorpha > Entomobryidae > Acrocyrtus > Acrocyrtus sp. NNG-2020. Next base: position 13,470 of record JAHZND010001975.1, read on the forward strand.
GCCCTAAGCAATAACAGAAAAGATACCAGTGCGTACGTGCAGTTCAAGAAAAAGATCGGTTCGAGTGATATTGCTGGTTGTGTATGTGGCTGGGAAGGAAATCAGACTAAAAATGAGAGTCCGCATGTGTTCTCGGAAAACTCTCTCAATTTCCATTTATTTTATTCCAGTTTTCCATCTTACTTAAATAGATTTCCACCTTGAGACTCTCCCACTACTCTGCTCAGGTCAAGTTGCCTTTGTGTATTTTTTTTGTAGATAGGAGACACCAAAATACGGAGGGAAAGGGCTAGGGCTTGCATTCGCTATCCGCTTTCCTTTTTTCTCCCGAGAGAGATGTTGTTCTGCGTTTGAGTGAAAGTGGAAGGGAGTGACTTTGTACCGTCACGAGTACAGTAAATGATGAGGAAGCACACGCTATTTTCCTTAAATATATGTAGGGAAAGATGAGTTAATTAGCAATTAGTCACGTACTCCATCTCCACCATCCCGTTCTGCAATGTGTCTTTTTAGTCCTCCCTCTCCATTCTTTGTTTCTCATGTGAAAATTTTGGTCACAGTTATAGCTCCCATTTCTGAAAAAAAAAATTTTTTTAGACGCGGAGCAGAGAGAGAAAGGAGCGAGACAAAACCAGGGAATTTTTTTTTCTCTCCAGTTTTTCCCTTCTCTCGTAAATCTTTTTTCATTTCCATTTCCCCTCTTCCATGTCTTCATCGTGGTTTGATGCTTCGCTCCGCTTCATCTTGGTTAGGTGACCTACATTTTTTTTTCTTTGGTGGAGCTGGACGGGTTGAATCATGTAAACAACTGGAAGATTAGAAGGAGCACCTTGACTTCGCCTTTTTTGCTAGTGAACAAAGAGCGGAGTGGCAGGATAAAGAAGGAGAGAAAGGAAACTCATTCCATTTTCAAATTAGCACGCACGCTTGCATTCACATCTTCCAGGGAAAGGGAATAGAGAGAGGGAGGATTTTTTTGTAACGTGCTCGTTGTTTTTCTTCGTTACCGTTGAAAGTCTTGAGAGAGGGGAAAAACAGTGTTTTCGTTTTTAAAAAAGCGACATGTTGATACTCCTACAGATGATGATAATGATGATTAATCTTAACCGTGTTGTTTTACTTTACTATTTCCCGGACTCTCCAAACAAGCTCCTGGAAATGAACCAAGTGGGAATAGGGAAGATATGGCATGGCGTACTATCCTTCTTCCCATGATTTTTCGGGCTTCCCTTAAAATCCGTGCAAAAGACAGGATTAATTGAATTAATTATGCATGAATATAAATGACTCAATTTCTCTCATATCACTATCATCCTTCTCCTCCAAAGAATTAATTGAAGCTTAGGGAGTGGAAAACATGCGCACAGTTTAGACTGCACTCTCACGCCATAATATCTTAAATGAAAGAGCAAGTCAAGGGAAAGAAAACTTTTTTTTTACTTCAGGTCGCCCTGTGTGAAGAAAAAAAAGATAAACGGTTGCCGTACTCGTTAGCAATTCACATCCTTCTTTTTTTTTAAGAAAAGAGAAAAAGACATAAATCTCTTTATCTTTATTGTTGCGAATGAGGAGACACGGCGTACACTCCTTTAGGCTGTTTTATGGATAAAGTATGGCGGAAACTGGGTTGGTGTTAGGGCGATGGCACAGTGCAATGAAAGATGACAGCCGGAGTCGAAGAAAGGCTTCATCTTGGAATTTAGATTTAAACTGGGACTGGAAGTCTAGGCTGGCTAAGTTGAAAATGATGTCATTGTACTAGTAGGGCATTATTTGAAATCGGATTGAGCCTTTCTGGTTCCATACCAGAGTCACCGCATCAAAATGAATGAGCGCTTTTTTGAATGAAAGCAATGACTGTTTTCTTATTATTACCTGATACCGAGTAGGCACTCTAATCCTGGCAATGACAAAAGGAAAAATTGTGTCTGCGTGTGTAGAGGAAAAAAGAACTTGCCACCGAAATGCTTTTTTTAGTACAGGAAACTGCGAAAATGGTAAACGATGGTGATGGTGGCGGTTCCTACATTAGTGGCGGTTGGTGTGGCGTGCAAAAATGACCATCCATCTAAATTACGCAGCCTTAACAGCCATTTCACCAGCTGGAGTTGGAGTTGTAAGTTGGAGTTGGTAAAAGTTGCTATAGACTGTGCTCCATATTAAATTCACGAGTCTATCCATTTTTATGTGGAATATGTGAAACTTTTTTTGTCCCTTTCTCGTGCGTAATTTCTTTTTTTTCACACGCCATTTCCTTCCATTCTCCCAATACTAAAATGTTTTTTATTTCATTTCGGGAAAGTCTTAAAAGGACTTATTTCGTTCTTTTGTACTTTTCTCTCTTGGCTCTGGAAGAACTTGCTTTTGTGTAAAAAAATAAAATTAACAAGAAAAAAAGAGATTTATTTACGTACTTATTTGGCCGCTTCGCTAGCTAACAACTACAGCAGGCAATGAGTGAACGCTTTTGTTCCATTCAATAAGGAATGATGGGAATTGTTGGGAAAGAATGAGTACTGTAATTCCCAAGATAGATAAGAAGATTGAAAACGAAGCTTTTCTGTTTTCAAGTCTTATACTTTTCGCTGTACTTAAGTTTCTCGCTAAATTATCAATTCATCCAATTCATCATGTAAATGGAATAAAAAGTACCTAAAAAAGAAGAAGGGAGCCGCTGCTGCCAGTTTCAACTACGAAACTTTCAACAGGTCATCTCTCAAGTCTCTCCAGTTCCACACTCCTGTAGGACACCGCCATGCCAGCTCAATAAGATATTAAAAAATTCAAGTGAAATTCCTTAACTGAACTAAAATTGAAAAAGTTGGAGTACGTCCGCACATATCACTTACAATTTGTCGACAAGTATGTTCCAAATTAGTTTTTAAATACTTTTCAAAACTATTTTAAGCATAGTTAGACTTAGACAAGGCCCATATGAAATATTTCTGTCCCTAGTCAAGTTATTACTGGAGCCCAAATGAGCGGAATTCTTACATGTATACATTTCTGCATGTTTTAGCGTACTCGGCACTGTCTACTCAAGTATTCTCTGTGTGTGCGGCCAAGATTGGCAGTAGACTTTATTCTCTGGAAAACCACACGCACTCTGTGACCAAGACCAAAACCATGCCGTACTCAAGTCTCCTCTTGTCATGATGTGGTGGACGACTACTCCATTTCTTGGTCCCATTAAACTTTTCCCTCAAGTGGTTCCCTTTCCAAAATCTCCATCTGTACTGCTGCCACAATGCGAGGGAATGTCGCAGGACAATGAGACTTTTAAGAGGAAAGAGGAATAAAAATGAAATAATTTTTTTTTCACTGCATTCCCATTTCCTCATTTTCTTGCCAAAACGAGTAGCAATTGTGTAGAGCTTTTTTTAGATTACAGCGAGTAAGGTTAATAATCCAGGCGCATAATATGAGCCCCGAATAAGCTGCATACTATTATGTAGTGAGTACCAGTACAGCTTGCTCTGTAGCCATTAACTATGCGGACTTTCAATTTCACCTAGGAATATGCAATTTCTCTCAATGAAAATAATAATGATGAGTACATACGCGCTTTTTATCTTTCCTTTGAGATGGAATTCAGGAAAATCTGTTCAAAAATTTTTTTTCGGGCTACCTACTTCAATGGAAGTACTTTATGGTTTCCCTTGCTTTCCTTGCTGCGGGCAATTAGTTCCCTTTTTGTAAGTCTTTTTTTTCATGCAATCGCCAGTGAAAGTAGGAAACAGAGAGACATTATTTTCAAAGGGAAACGAGTCATGTTTAGCATACGCAACGTCATGTGCGGTCAAGTAGACTACATCATTTACAAAAAACAACCTGAGGGAAATTTCCCTTTGAAAAGTACAAAGGCGCGGGGGCGTACATTAAAAAATATTGTAGCGGAGAGTTTATCTTCCAAGACAAATTCCGAGATTCTGACATTTTTTTCCCTCCACAAATAAATTTGAATGGTCTCTTTCTTCCATGCAAATATTCAGTCAACATAACGGCAAGTAGTTGCCATTAAGACCTATAAAAATGAAGCGATAACCTTTTTTCGCGTAGAAAATGGCAAAATCCAACGACTTTGCCGTATTCTTCTCCTCTTTTATCACATTCTCTTAACGATACTTTCCCATCCATTTACCCACTTTTACGTGAAACCGTGTTGGAAAAAAAACATCTTCACGAAATCATAAGGAATGTGCTTTCCCCTTCAAGAAAAAAGAAAAATTTGGATGCTTTCTCACTTCCCCACTCTCATTTCATTTCACTTCATATTCTATCATATCACATCATAACACGAACATGTTTATGCTCTCCCGTAAAAATCACAAGTAAAACGGGAGGATCCAGATGACTGACTGCGTATGTAGAGCAAGCACAAGAGTATGTGCTCACATCGTACATTTTTTATTACCCAGGTCCACCCCACTTTCACTTTCTATAAGAAAAGAAAAGGAATTTTTATGTACACTGCCACAGCTTGTAACTGCAAGATTTTTTTTTCGCTCGGAGCACTACATCCAACATCCAACATCTCCGAAATAGTACAAACGAGCAGCCCGTAACCAGGAACCAGCCCACTGTAAATACACCACTGTAATAAATAAAGAAATGGAAATAAGTCGTTTATTTTCTCGAACGCGCCTACGACCACTTTTAAAGGGACATACCCAAGAAAATTATGTCATAGCTGTAATGTCATGTCATACCTCAGCGCAGGGCTCTTCCTTGTAGGTGGCGAAGATGCTGTTTTCCCGGCTACTTTGCGATCCCAACTAATATCAACAATTTTTAGTCTGTACTTTTATGGAAAAGGAGAAAAAGGGACAGGGACCATAAGTTTCCGAAATGGGGTTATTATCATAGTATCATTGCTCTGCTGTATTTCCTTTTTATTATGTTAGCAGTAGCAGTATTACTGTATGCTCACACCTTATGTCTACAGCTCCATGGCTGAACTTTCATCAGAGTTTTTTTTCCTTAAAAAATGTTTCCTTCTTTCTGAGGGCTTGAAGGAAGAAGAAAGTGGCAGGGTACTGGATGTCTCGTTTTTATGATGTTAAACGAAGGATAAAGTTCACATTATAAACAAAATGGAGTGATCCCGTGTACGCATGTATGTATTTTCGGAATGATAATGGGATCATTCCAGCATTACCAAGCCGCCGCCATATCACCACCACCACCACCACCGCCCACCCTTACCTACATATGAATAACTAAAATGGGGCAGTACGGAAAAAAATATGTTCCTTTTCTAAAAATTTATGGGTATAGCGATATTGTAGAAGAGTGAAGGAGGAGTGAGTGAGAGCGCTCAAAATTTCTTCTTTTTTTAAAGTAGGTATGCCAATACTACAGGAGGAAAATGTGGTCGTTAGGTTTAATGACTGTGACGCTAACGATCACACAGTGTCACTATACTTTAGC
>JAHZND010001976.1:0-10843 GCA_027744115.1 Acrocyrtus sp. NNG-2020
ATTTATTGTCTTGTCCTGTCCGTCACTGTAGTTGTATTTAGCATGCATGACATGCAAAGATGCAAGTTATTTCTATGCATGTATCTCTGTATCTTTACACCCGTGTGATTCACAATCACAATCAGTAAAGCTTTTTTGCCCTTCTCGTTAGACTTTTTGTGCCTGGTTTAGTTCTCAAAACGAGAAAAAAAATTGTATTTACGTTGTTAGAGATGTCAAGCATAGTCCTCCTTTTGTTTCACTTACTGAAGGAGAGCAAGGAAAAAAGGGTTGGGAGTGAGGGTGAGCATAGTGAGCGACCACTTTCTTGGCTTTTTCTTTTTATTGCTGCATTTCGCTTATCCTATCGCTGAATCCAATTCATTTCATTTTGGAAGTTTATTTTATAAACCAAAAATAAGATCTTGTAAAAAGTAACATTATACGGAGTTCATGCAGAATGAAGAGAGCCACAGAGGCGTATATAAAACTGCGCGTATTTCTTTGCAAGATGAAATGACAACGGACAGATGAAATTGAGAGACAAGGGAAAATTAAGCGTATTCATGTATGGGCACTTATCTCATCAAAAGGATACTTTTACTCCTTCCTTTCTACATAATTTTTATTTCAGCCAGTGTAAAAACGAGAAAAAATTGGAGTGACAACTGAACTTAAAGAAAATGACACCAAAATGAGATTTGACTTAAATATGTTTACTCCTAATAAAAAAAATCTCCATTTTTGGGATGATGTGTATAATAAAATATAATGGTTTATTTTCTGTCCAATTCCAAAAATAGATTTATTCTTACTGAAATTAAAAACTCGGCGAGGGAAACGGCAGTTTATTTTGAGATGCCGAAATAAAAGGATCAACAAACAAAAAAAGCAAGTCCTTTTAATTTAGAAACTGACATAAATATATTTTTTTTGAAAACGATTGCTATTACATTTTACATCTTGAATAAACAGAGAAACGCACCTCAAGGCATGAAAAGCATGTTTGTGTAGGTATTATGCAATTTATGTCACATTCTTAGGTACACAGAGAAAAACACATTTTTCAAATAAAGGCTTTTCTTCTGAGAGGATAATTTTCATACCCGTCAAACAGTCTATTTAGTATTCTCCGCATTGTTCTAGTAAATTTTTTAATGTACTCAGCAGAAAAAAAGAACTATTCGGAGAAGCGGAGAAGTGAGGGAACTATCATAAATGTACTTTTTTTTACACTGTCGCACCATGTACTACTTTTACCTAGTGTGTCCACTCCACTGAGCCATTGTCGTGCTTAGAATTACTGCGTCATGTCAGAAATTTTTATAAGTATTTTAATTTACAAAAAAATCAGAATTTTTTTATGCGCAAGTGAGACCAGCAATTTCCAACACTCATCTAAATATTTTTTTTCCTTCTGAAAAATAGGCAGAACCAGGACGAAGAGTGAAGAGTGACGGAGAGAAGAAAAAAAAGTCACAGAGCGAGAGCGTCAACTGCAGCACACATACAGTGACATCAAAGTGTGGTCAGCTTTGCTTTATGGGATGACACTGAAGGAGAAAAAAAAGGTGGTGAGTCTTGATAATGTTGAAGATCATTTTTTTATCATTTTCATCCTGCAGACAAGTTACATTTACAAGTTTAAGACTTATACGAAGAGAGCCACCTTCTTTTTCTCAAAGGACAAGTTAAACTTGTCCATGATTATTGTTATATTGTTAACTGCAGTTGTTGGTTTTTTTCTACACTGTTGAGTTGACTAAGTGTGCATATAAAGGACTGGTGTGGACACAACTTTTTTTTTCTCTTTCTCTCCCTTTTACCTTCAGTCTTTCCTTTGATTTAAGCTGAAATAAAATTCATGCGTTTTACTATCCCTCCATTTAGCTGTACACACATAAAAATTTATATAATTCCCTGCAAGTAAAAATGTACAGTACGCCATGTAGTGATTTGTTTTTTATGCTTGAAAAATTCATCCAAGATGCTTGTCATGTCTAATGTGCATAATGGTATTGACTAGTAGTCGTATAATGCTAGGTAGTAGTAGGTAGTAACCGGTAATAATAATAATAATAATTTTTATCCTTCATTGTTGTATTATTACTTCTGTAATGTGTGCTGCATCATCATATCATCGCGAACGGAATTCATTTGAATTTTCACTGAAAAATGGGAGAGTGCACAGAGGATTTCAAAATCTTTAGAACAGAAACTGTCCTGGTCCCGTTGTCAGTAACATAATACGGAAAAGAGTAATGATGATGAAGTTTTTGAGATAAAATAATACTTTCTCATTGCTGAAATGAGGATTATACCCTTTCCTTTCAGTACGATCCCTACCCATTTTATATTCATATTTTGTTGTTTTTATCAGGTAAAAGTGTTAAACTTTCCGAAAAAAATATTGAATTTACTGGTCGTTGTTTATACCTGAAGATAGCGTAGTTAGATATTAAAAAGGTGGACAAAAGTGTAAAAGAAAAAATGAGAACTCGAAACAGCCAGTCTCAGTCCGATGCTATCTTCAGAGCTGGAATGATACGATGATGATGATCCTGTTTGGTTACCGAGTTAAAACTTCTATTCTTTTTAGCCATTATGATCATGAGCATAGCTGAAATGGGGATTATACCCTTTCCTTTCAGTACGATCCCTACCCATTTTATATTCATATTTTGTTGTTTTTATCAGGTAAAAGTGTTAAACTTTCCGGAAAAAAATTGAATTTACTGGTCGTTGTTTATACCTGAAGATAGCGTAGTTACATATTAAAAAGGTGGACAAAAGTGTAAAAGAAAAAATGAGAACTCGAAACAGTCAGTCTCAGTCCGATGCTATCTTCAGAGCTGGAATGATACGATGATGATGATCCTGTTTGGTTACCGAGTTAAAACTTCTATTCTTTTTAGCCATTATGATCATGAGCATCATTCTTATAGAAAAGTCAACGAGCTGGTAACAAAAGCAGTCACATTTTTAAAGTGCAGAGAATGCGAGAATAAAAGATGAAAATTCTAATCCTAAACCAATCCTCATCACTATCTTTAGCGACTTTGACTTTAAGGATGTAATTCTCTCTCACGACCTGCGCATCAATCCTTCAGGTTTAAAATTATTGAGTAATCGAGTATACCTGTTCTGATGGATAAAAATTTTCTTATGGATTTCAGTAATTGGAATAATTAAAAGGATTCTAATTTGCTGTGACTTTGATGTCACCTCCGCGCATGTACAATAATGTTTCACCTGTCTTTGCTCGCCATAAATGGTTAATACTGCAGCCAATTTTCTGTTTACGAGGAGCCCCGCTTAATTGGCTTTTTTCTGATATCGACAAAAGTAAAATGTCATTTATTACAGTCGCCACTCACTGATCAGGACACGACAGAAGACTATATACAGCAGAAAACATTAAAAGTGTACATTTTACGCTTTGCAGCGTACCATGAGCTGTCTACAAAGAAACGAGCTTTTTATAGCAACGAAATCTTTTGAATGCTTCTTCCCTTCTAATTGTGTCTTGGCTGTGGCTTGCCTATGGCTGGAGGATTGGAATGAGACTTTTCTGCTCTTCTTGGAATGACTTTCATATACCTCATGAGTCAACTTCTTACCTGGGTGAACTTGAAAGAGGTATAGGCTCGTATCTTCTACCTTTTCGAAATTTTTGAAGGCATTCGTGCATCTTGAGTGGGGTATATCCATTAAACAGCAACTACTTTTTATTGCTCACAAAGACACAAAAAACAGCGACCAGAGAAAAAAAGGAAAATGCCTTTCCTTTCTAACCGAGACTTCATAAAGCTTTTCTCTTCGAAGATTTTTAACAATGTTTGCCATGTCGGTTGGGATGAGTGAGGAGGAGTGTGTAGCGAGAAGGATAATGGCGTTTCCAGCAGATACCAGCATACTTAAAGAAATGCATCAGAGTTGTCTGTGACCAAGCCAGAAATTCAAAACAAGACGCATCTTTGCTGCATCATCTTTTATCTTTGTCTTTTCAGTAGGAACGTTGAGAGTTGAGAGCCTTCCTTACAAAATAATGCCCTTGTGCTTCTTTAAAGCGTCAACTATTCAGCTATAACTAACTGGAAGTATAAAACAAAGGAAGCTATGCACTCTCGCTAAAAATTCTAAAGTTGGCTATGTAAAATTAAAGTTGCCACTTGGTTTTTTTTACGATAGGCTTCAACAATCCTAAATTTAAAAAAGTTGACTTTATAACGAGGAAGGAACATTGTAAGGATTTTAAAGGAAAGAGTCTATTTGGTGAAGAATGTGCCGCCCTGACTTGTTGCCAGTTTCTCTTCTTATTTCTTCCTAGACATTGTTTTGGAGGGATGAGATTGGGATTGAATATAAAAAATGTATTTCTTATGGCCGTTTCCCGCAAAACATTGTAAGGATTTTAAAGGAAAGAGTCTATTTGGTGAAGAATGTGCCGCCCTGACTTGTTGCCAGTTTCTCTTCTCATTTCTTCCTAGACATTGTTTTGGAGGGATGAGATTGGGATTGAATATAAAAAATGTATTTATTATGGCCGTTTCCCGCACTACTCGTCCACAGATCCACCCTCAGACCACTGCAGAAGGGTTTTTCTTGAAGAGAGCGACGAGGCTGACGGAAGAAAAGGAGGAAGATAGAAGAATGATAAAGTAAGAAAAGAGATGGATGATGGAAAACGATTAGAACAAGAGATGCATTAAAAATATGCCAAAGGCAACAAAACTAGATGGATGGAATAGGAAGATGGAACGAGTTGAAGAGATTGAAAAAAACGGTGATGATGACAATGCAATGATTATCCTTGTTGATGTAACTAGCTTTCGCTGTGTGTACTCCCTCTGATGAGCTTGCATTTTTAATTTTACAACTTCAACAAAAAATGATGTTCTGTTGAAAGCATGATAGCCTAGTAAGGAATAAAAGTGTGTAATGAGGAACTATCTCTAACTCGAAATGATGTTTTCAGTGCATCTTGCATCAGCTCTAAAAAAATATTCTGTCAACTAAATACCAACTACCAACTACAACATATCTGGAATTCTATTTTGTTTATACAGACCATGTTCTTATAATAATGTCTTGAATTCGCAGTCCTCACCTCAGAATGTCCCTATTGGAGGTCATATCTAAGTACAGAGAGTGGCAAATTACAAAGCTCAATGCTCAACTTTAATTTCTTTTCAGCGCGCTAATAAAGCAAAATATGGATTAAGGTCAAAGTAAAATGAACTGGTGGCAAAACCGCCAAAACCCCTTATAAGGATTATGATCCCGCACTCTTTCAATTAGCTAGCAACTTTGTACTCCCAGCTGAACCAGTACATGCACCGTGTTAATCAAATCATAAATTCGTAAGCATTTTTGTAAAAGTGGCCATTCAGCCTTACTTTACTAAACTCAGCTCCTCCATTACATATAGAAATATGTGCGCTTACCTGCTACACATTATTACATGAACTTTTTTACAGGGATACAAATTCAACGTACAACCAAACCACCTGAAAAGGAGATCAGTTGATGATAGCGATAGAAATCAACCAGTGTAAAAGTGTACAGCGTTTAAGCAAATCGTTCCTATTCCTGTGAGTGCTAGTGCTGACGGAGATAGGGACACAGAAGCAGTAAGTTTAAGAGATGCCTTTTCTTTACTCGCCTAAAACCCAACTTGAGCTCATCAAGGAGCAGCAGAGGGCAGCATAACATGCATAATATTTCATAGGTTACACATGTCCACCTACATTAAATGAAGCAACTTTTCTTCTTTCACCTGAAGCGAAAATTTGTATCAAGATTTGAACAAGATCATCTCAGAATTACTGCAGAAAACTTGAAAGTGGTTCGTGAGTGCTGTTCCCACTGCACACTAAGTAGTAAGTAGTCCTAGGCGCTGCACCAAAATTAATATGATAACTGCTATTACAGCTTGGAATAGTGACTGACAACCCCAACCCACATCTCAAGCGAAAAAAAAGTCAATTGATTGTATCCTTTTTTTCTCAAGTGATTTTTAGCACTGTGAAGAAATCACCCCTGCAGTTTAAGCTATAATCTGCTGTATTCCTACCAGCTGTCAGAGGACGCCTTAAGAAAAAGCAATATATTTCTTGATTTACTGGATGATGATGGGGCGACTGTTTTTTTGCACTGCTGCGGCAGAGTTCTCCCATTGCAAAAAAAACTTCTTAACGCCCTTTTCCATTAAATGAAAATAAAAAGCTATCATAACTTTTTTTTGCTTCATTGTGCCGTGCTTGAAAATGTCAAAATCAATGTAGTCAGCATAACAAATAAATTCAATTTCTCATATAAGACATAAATATTTTCTGTGTTTGGTGCTGTGAGAGAGCTAGCTATAGCCACCGCCATAAAAATGCCACCCAGCAGCAGCTTCTTCATCACATCCCAGTTGCACCTATCCAATTTGCATTATTTTGCACAGCAAGACAACTTCCACTTTTCCGCCTCTTCACGTAATAAAAAAAATTATCAGGGAAAATAGGAAGAACCCTCCTCAGCAGTCCGATTGCAAAAGGAATAACTGTAAAAGTTCGCCTTATTGAAAATCATTTACAATTTGCTTGCTCACTGACTTACCCGACGTCTTCCATACATTTCTTACATCCTATCTGAGTGCACAAGGGTAGTAGCGCAATTTCAATAATGAACCCTAAAATGATTGCCTCGTACTGACAACAGCAATTTCTCCGATTACAATATTTACAAGTGATAGTCCTCTCATGTATTCATTTTTTTCACCAGCCATAAATCTGATTTCACTCGTTTCCCTTCCTGCCATCGGACTCCGCCTTCTCCCTCGTCTTTCGTCTATCGAAGTTTTAGTAGCCAGCGCACAAAAATGATTTGAAACTTATTGGCATATAATAATCATATTAATGATATGAGCAGCTGAAACCTTAAAAAACCACAAACAAGCCAGGAAAACAAACTTGCTTTCGGACTCGTTATACAATAGACAGTTGCGTTTGACCTACTACCATGTCTCGTTAAAACGTTTTATTACATGTTATTAGCTAAGCGTAGCCGCACTCTACACTTTAATCCTTACGGACAGGGATTACACAGATTGGCAACTCACGTGCTGACCTTTGCCGTTTCTGTTTGCGCTTTTAGTCCGGCGTGTATAAAAGTGGAGTGGCAGTAGGTAAAATTATGCAGTACCCAAAGCTATGTATAGCTTGGAGTAAAGTTTGTAAAGCAAAGTTAATGTTCACAAAAGCACGATGCGAAGTTACAATGGGGCTCGCAACAATGCTCTCTTTCTCCTACTTGGCTTTTCTATTGTTGGGAGGTAATCAGCAATATCGGATCGTGTGCATATTACACTCTATAAGGGTAACCATTCTGACCATAATTTTAGATAAGAGAGATGGCCATAAAAAGTATGTGATGGCTGGTGTTATCTATATTAATAGCAAATCAGCTCCTCGCGGTGATTTTTTTGGCAGCTTAAGCCCAGAAAAAGCTTTAGCTATATGCAACATATGAAATGGAATTACCATGTTATATAAAACGATCAATTACTCAATATCAATAACCTGTATCGGACAGAACAGGACTGCGCAGTAACCAGACTGCGAGAAAACAATGTAACAGTAGCAGAGTCGGAGTAAAACAGTGTAAGACCAGTTACCGGATAGTGCCAAGTGCCAATTGTTCTTGTAGTGGGTTCATTATGCCATACCACCAAAATTTCGAACGAGCAAAAAATGCTGGGCATTCGCATCCAAAATGCAATTCGGGTCGGCCATCCGCCAAAGCAGCACACATTAAAAAAGACTGAGATTGGCATTTTACTGAAATAGGGGATGACATTAGTTTCTTGCGCTGCAGTAAATTAACGTAATTGGCAGGATAGTCTCAATATTGGCGGATACAAAGTACGTAATAGGATGGAAGAGTCATTAGGATAATAAACTATTTATACTAATGCCAATTGCCAAATCAATTATTTTCACTGATGGTGAGTGATATTTTACGGGCTGATTTAGGAACAGCTTATAAACACACCTCTCGTTGGTCTGGTATGCGATGGGTGAGCGGATTATAATAAAAAATTCATAACTTGTTTTAAATGCAAATGCAGGATTACTAAATTAGCCCGATTCATAACTTAGCAATTCACTCAACTTGTTAAGTGCAAACACTGAATAAACAAAAAGATTACGCCGAGAGTACACAGAAGGGGCTATAATCAAGCTGGATTTATGTATATAAATTAAGGTAGACGCAATAACAGGCTTTAGGATTTCTTGCAAAAAAATCATTTTGGGGACAGCCAAATACCAATACCAATATCGATTGATAGCCAGAACAGACTTGCGAAGTTGGGAGCAGTACCTACCTACCACGAAGAAACTTATTCTGGTTCTCAGCCTTGCTATTCATTAGGAATTAATCATTAACTAGAGCTGTGTTACTAAAACGTCCATAATTATTTATATTTTGTTCCTTTTGTTAATAATAGATAATTAAGTAGCAGTAGTTATTTTTACTTTCAGCGATTGGTATGATAATAGGATAGTTGAAATAAAATATCGTAAAATGTTAAATTACGTGAACTGATTTTACCTTGATTTTCATGACACAACCGAAAAAGAGTTAAGCTTAAAGACTGAACTATTCCCGAAACGGTTCACGTCTTTCCCACGCTACCTTCTTCGGCAAGTTACTAATACAGTAACAGTGACTAATCCAGAGGCGGTGTTATTGATACTCATATTTTAGTCTGTAAATATCAGATCAATTTCTTCGTCCTTTGCCTCATACCTACTTCAAAGAACTTTAAGCAAGTTGCAGACGAAACGGTTCACGTCTTTCTCACGCTACCTTCTTCGGCAAGTTACTAAAACAGTAACAGTGACTAATCCAGAGGCGGTGTTATTGATACTCATATTTTAGTCTGTAAATATCAGATCAATTTCTTCGTCTTTTGCCTCATACCTCCTTTAAAGAACTTTAAGCAAGTTGCACACTAAATCAAGACTTTTTATTAGACAGCACAAATGTCAAAGTGGATTTTACGCGGCATACTCAAAAAAAAGTTGCGAACTTCAGATGCCACAGCTCCACTGCCACTTATAACGATCAATACAGAAAAATAGTTTTTTTTGTTAGAGCATCAAACCAATTAAAAAAGCCGCACTGTTCATATCCTAAAGCACTTATCCCTGCAGGTTCACTTATCGTTTTAAATACTCTTCCAAATAAATACTTGTACAGTACTGCATTGTTTGCAGCCACACTCGAAATGAATTTTCCCCAATTTTATTGCTGAAGAACTTTTTGCAGACTGCACATGGGGAAAATACGCCGCAGTTGCCGTTTACGACACTATAATTGGATCGCTTCGTAGTGCAAAAAACCTTGAAATTGAACCATAAAACTCCTCGTTTCGCTGCTTTTCACCTCGTCAACTGCTTCAGTTTATTTTACTGCATCCGCAAAATAAGAAAAAAAATATTTTCTCAATTTTCAACCAAAAACAAAGCAACCATGCTCTCCTGTTACTTACTGTTTCCCTCTTATCCAGTTTATGCACGAGCAGTAACTCGTAAAAAACTTTCAGCGAGATAATTCAAGATTTCCTTCCTTTTTCTTTGAGCTGTGCAGAAGTTCCTTTATTGCAGCTGCTATCATTTTCACTCCCTCATTTCACTACTGTGCCACACCACCATCACCTTATTTACGTGAGACATGTGCGCTGCTCTCTTGCAACTCCAAACTTTGATTTTTTTAACGTTTATCTTATCAGCAGTAAGTCCATAAAAGAGATATCCCACTCATTTTTATTTTCAGTTCCTCACAGTTAACTGCTTAAAACTGAAGCTTCCTGCTTGATAATAGTACTTATGGCCAGTGCAGTAGCGTTTATTTGCTCTTCATATATAGGCTGCTATGAAGAATCCTTTTTTCAGGTAAAAGGGTAACTTGCCCTTGTATTTTTATTAGTCTTTTGTTAAAGTAGTGCGCAAACCTAGCTGAATAGGGATATAAAGGAGATCAGTCTCTGAATACTTAAAGAGCAGAGGAAACAATGCCATGCAAGTGTATAAGATCACTTTTTTGTAAATTGCTACGTTTGTGGGACTAAAACAGCAGAGCAAGACCGGCCAGACCCTATCATCATCATCAATGAACGAAAACTGGATTCAAACACTTTTTAAACCACTCATTCGTCCTCGTTTCCGTTCCTTCTCCTTGCTGCCTCTGTGCTAAAAGATGTATAAATTGTAATGCGATGCGATACACATTTTGTGCTCCACACGTTACACAGCGATTTTTATACAAAAACAAGTGTAGTAGCTAGTAGCTCCTTCTTCTCCTTCGTACTTGTTTCAGGTTTTTTTCTTTCTTTCTATCCTTTTAAATCCCTTTTCAGTAGTTTTATTGTACACACAGATATTAATTACTGTGCAAAAACCAGTGAGCCAGACGCAAAACTCACACATTCACATCCGTCATTATTAGTACTAAATCATTGCTCATCAGCAGCATCACCATCATCCTCATCTAATGCTCCCTTTTTTACTCAAAGACTGTTCAAGAACAAAGTGGCTGAGTAAACAAATCCGTTTTTCTTCTGCCAACGCAAAAACGCATTTCATGTTATAAGTCAACGCAGAAATCCACTATTTTTTTGGCTCTGGGATAGCAAGTGTTTTTAGGCATATCACGCAAAAATGGAGAAAACTCCGAGTCTAGTTCAGCAGAAAAAAAAGATTTTTTTTATAAGAGTCGAGCTCCTCCATACACTCCACTATCACCTTCATCACACATTACACCACACACAATTCCTCGTTATCTTGCATATAAGTGTACATGACAGAGGGTG
>JAHZND010001977.1:0-55523 GCA_027744115.1 Acrocyrtus sp. NNG-2020
ATTTTGTGTATATAAAACACACACGTTTTCGTTTTAAGCTTGAAATTAACACAGGAATGGGCCGACTGGATCTCGCACACGTACCTTACTTCAGTTAAATACTGAAGTACGCATACCTATTTACACAGTTACACAGCATGCCAAGCAAATTTTTTCTTTTATGATTTCTTCGGGACGCAACTATTGCATGGAACAGCAAAAAAGATAAATATATTATCATAAACTTAATGTAAAGTATGAGCACATTTTTTTGTAAATGATACTCTGATGATTTTACTGCAGCATAAAAATCATGAAAATATACTTTTAATATGCAATATTATATGTAAATGTAAATCTGGTACGACATGGACAACTTCGTTTTCGCCCATTGTGCATATTTCATGAGAGGCTGTGAAGACAAAAAATTTGATTAAAAGCCTTCATCATTGCGATAAAAATCTTTGCACCCATTAATCCATGTCAGCGCATTACGAACAATTTAACTTTAAAGTATAATTGCAATTAAATCATTATGAACTATGAACCATTGCGGTCACAAGGCAAAATGAAAGAGATTTTTCAGGCAACGACAACGCGAAAAGGTAGGTATACAGCTTTTTAATGTAATACAAATGATGACGTAATGGATTTCGTCGATGTGGTTTAGTTGCCCCGTGTGCACCTTTAGCTATGACGTAGGACGTGTGGCGACTGTGTGCTGGCGATATGCTCATGCTCATCTTCTCAACGTCATCGTCATACTGTCACTATACTGCAATATTACAAATAGCTAAATACAACTTGGTATAGCTCTTGTACATAATGACCAAGATGAGATCATCATTAATTTTTACGACGTTCTTGTTTCTGCCGAAACAGCAAAGTAGCAAGAAAATTGTGATGCTTAAACTGGATAATGCACAATAATGTGCGAGAGTGTGCGAACGATACTTTTCGCTTGAAAAAACTCAACTTGCAGAAAATACCTAAATATAATTGTCGAGATTGAGCATTTATGACCACTGAAAAATTCCATCTCAATTCTACCGAATAAATGAATGAGCGTATCATTTGCGGTTCTATTTTTAAGAAATCTCAGTTTTGACATTTTTATGAAATGATCTGTAGAGATTCATCATATCACTTTACTAAGCCTTTAAAGTACCTGTATCATGAGAAAGAATTATTCTGGTGAAATGCGACAGTACATATTTTACTACATTATTGTACTCTATGTTCAAGGATGTTTGCGGAAACTCCTGTGGCCCCGAATAAAGTTATCGTTATGATATTAATACAATAATGTAAATGCATTGGGCTACATACATTTATGTAGGGCACTTCCCAATTTGGTATTATTATGTTTACTGCTTGTTCTCACTGTGAAGCCTTTTTCATTTATGCGAAGTGTTTCCGCATTTCAATTTAGTACCACCGGTGACCATTCGCATGATTTCCCAAGTCTGTTTTTGAATCCATCTGTGCTCAATGATTTGAAATGCACTATCTAGCTGCAAGCAACTGCGCATTTTACTGAGAAATTGGTTAGGTAGTGGACGTCTCCTTATTCCTCTAATCATGATCAAATCAGAATAATAACACAACGCACAGCTTTCAACTTGCTTTCTTTCTGTATATAACTTAAGCCAAAAAATATTACTAACCACGCCACTGTTGGGTGCGCTATATGATATATCCTTGTATCTTGTATCCAATATTTGCAACGAGCAGCTACTTACATCTATACGAAGCTCCTTAAACCAATGCAGTTTTCAGCTGCATACATTTTATTCGTCCAAATAGGTACTTCCCGTCATTCTCGTGCTCATCATCACATTCAGATTTCAGATCCAATAGGTTTGCCTTATAGATCTCACTTATAAACGATAAATTCATTCTGCATGGCAAAAATTATGCTCAGAAAGAGAGCGAGAGAGCCGTATTTTTAGTACTGTAAATCTTTTCATCATTTCATCATCACAAGAAAGAATCCAACGAGCAAATTTGTCGTGGAACAGGTTTCGCAAAGCCACAACGGAGGTCCTTTTCTTTCGCAATAAAGCAGTTTAAACTATACTACCGATAACTAACCCCTTTAGTGATAGTGGGAAATATCATGCATCCAATATGCATACCTACAGACATGTATTCTTTAACCAACTCCCCAGCCATTTCATTTCATGCTTTTTCAGGCACCTACCTTCATTAAAACGGCAACTTTGCTTAGCTGGCGCTTGCTGAAATGCACTGTTGCAGTTTGCAGATTTTACAGTTATACCACAGTTTGCTGATACGATGATGATGATGCTCATGTTTTACACAAATGGGATGATGCTGTTTCATATAACAAGCTCACATCAGCGATAACTTTCTTAAGATTATTTCTTTGCACTTCTCTTCAAAGGAGCTGCCCTGTTTTGCTACTTGCTATGTACATGTACTCAATAAAAGCAGTAGTCAGTCACTAGTCACTGACAGATTTAACCATCGACGTGGCTGACATTTGCTGTCACACTCTCAGCTAAATACAAATTTCTAACGCAAACATAAAATAAAATACAAACAGGAATTGCATATTATTTCTGTTTGTAACGTTCGTTCCTTCCCACTCGCTTTCTTTTTCTTCCTTCACACCCTTCATCCCGTCAAACTCTTAAAACTCATTAAAAATACTGCGATTTTTGCATTTAACCGTACAAATTACAACACATAAAAGCTCATTGATGTCGATGACATAAAAATGACAAAGAATTCCATTGCATTGCATGCATCGTGCACAAACAATTTTATTTCCTGGGTTCTTTGTGCTCTTCTCTTAATGATGACGGTAGTATAGCAAGTTAAGCAGCTCATACCAGTTTTTTACGTGCATGTGCTTTACAACTGAACTGAACTGCACCAAATAAACACGATTTTTTAGGGGAACAGAGATACAGAAGAGATCGCTCATCGCTCTCAAGGAGCATTTTAGTAGGGAGTTTTGTGTAAAAAAATTGTAAGTAAAATACCTACGCGCTAATGCTAGCGTCCTGTACAAAAATGTGCAGTGCAACTTCTCGCTGTGTTTTACTCCGTAATAGCACTTCACTGCAGAGATATGGAAGAACAGATGTGTGAAAAGACAGAAAGGAAAGACTAAAATACTCTACTCCTTTTATGTGTATCGTCATCCCTCATCGTTTTCGCTCCTCGCTACGAAAGCAAAAAAAAAATTGTGACCAAAACATACAAAAAAATGCTCGCATTTCCTTCTGCAGAGTTTACTTAACTAATTTTTAAATAGTTTTAGTTAAGTTGTGGAAATTGGTAAAATCAGCAAAATAACGGCTAAGGCAGTTCGACAGGATTACTACTGGGGAATGGAGAAAGCATTTCGGGTGGAAAGTTTTAAGTAAGTTTGAGTCAACTTCCTGTTTCGTCATTATTCAAGATTTTCAGGGAAACATACGTCCGGGTTGGAATGGAAATTTGTGTGGCTGTAGTTAAGCTGAGATAAATGATCAGTTTTGGGGTTTATAATTAGTGTGATGTGCTGAAGGAGGGGGTGAGGAAGTTGGAAGATTGGAAGGGAATAATTGCTGTGAGTGTTATTTCCAAATATTTTGGCTGGTTAAAAATGTGCAGCGTTAGCACAAAGTTGAGTGGAAAGAGAGGCAGAGTGCAGACAAGCACAAGATAAGGTGATACAAGGCGCAGTTAGAAGGGAAGGGTGAGGCAAGATAAGAAACTGATAAGTTAAGAGTCAAGTGAGAATGAGTGGTGCTTATCTATTATCGGTACAATATTCTCTACTTCCATTAGTCACTTATTTTTATTGAGATACATAGTTTTGTAGTAAGGTATCATAAAGGTTTGTAAGTGGTCAGTTATAAAGTTCTTTGGCCGTTGTAGCGTTTAATTTAAAATCTGGTTAGCTTGGTTTAAGTTCTTTAGTTTTATGACTCACCAAAAACCTATGATGCCATACGCATTTTTCTGCAATGATGAATGACAAACAGTTGAGTTGAATTTGGGTAGAGATCGTTACGATATTTATTAATAACAAATTATACCAGATAAAAAATTGCATGTTAATGTACCATCTTTTTTAGAGTAAACGTGAGTGACATGAGGAAAATGAAGTGGAGATAAAGTTGCAATTGGAAATGGAAAGCAGTTGTTTTTCTAAAAATGATATCTGGCTGTGGCTACTATTATATTAATAGTATTAATTGGTCTTGTTTTTATCACAAGATTGCTTCAAATTGCTCAATCGTGCTGGATTACACATTTATTGTCTGTAAATGCCAACACTATTGTTTCTGAGGATATTGTCAGTTGTATTATACAAGGACAGTTAGTTATTCAGGCGTTCAATGTAAATGTAATCGTTGGCATTATCACTATCTGTTACTGCAATTCGAATGATTTAACGTGTAGATACTGTAGATTATAAAAAGTATTGGTGTCACGGATCATGTTAATAGCGACATGTGAAAGAAATTGTACAAGTAAAAGCACTGTGTATTCAAAAATTCCACACCACTGGTCTCCTAAATTTAAAAACCAAATTAGTAAGTTTAACAGCAGTTTAATTCAAGCTGAGCTATTCTATTATGTGTACATGTGTGGACATTGGCATTGGTGATCGCGAGTATTTCGTGCATTTTTACTGCATTTGGCATTGAGATTTTGGAGCGTATAGACACACAGAATATGCGTACTGTGTATTTTTATAATAATAATAAACGACAAACGAAGAGGGGATAGAAACTTAAATTTACAAATATCATAAATATCCATGCAAAGTCCAATAACTATAAGCTAACTTGTGGAATAGCAAAATCATTCTGTGTGTGTAATTGAAAATCAGTAAGTAACATGCTCAGCTGTTCGCTATAATATTCTGTTTCATGGCCATACAGGTTAACTACAGAGTAAGGCAATTGTTCTAATCTTTATCACCATTACCCGTGGGAAAATTGGAAATAGGATTTACAGTTAGACCATCAATGTTTTCCAGCTTCTCGTGATGAATCTATACCCAACTAAATGATCATTGATCAAAAAAGTAAGTTTTGCTCAGAAGTTTTAAGTTTTTCTTTTTATTTGTTGCCAGATGTAGTGACGTCGAATAGTAATCCTTTATGTACTTGTTTTTTTGTTTTAGAATGTGAGAGGAATTCGAAAATTCTCTCCTGACGACTTTCTGAGGGAGGGATGCAAAATGGGATCCCAGTTGGTTGAAGTGCTGAGACAGGGTTGCTGGGCATCCGTCACAGGCGGATGGTTCCACGACCCTCGGCAACCCATTTTCATTAATACCGTCCATCTTTACCTATGGCTACTTTTAGTAGCTCTTCCGCTCACTCTAAATATCGTAAATACATTTCTAAAAAGTAAAATATAAATTAGTGTCACGAATTCAATTCTGGGTCGTGATAAATTCTTAAAATTGTAAATGTTTTAGTATTTTTCGTCCACCATTCTTGTCTGGTCAATATACTGTGGGACTGTTGGATTATTGTTCTCAAGCATCAAGATTTTAAATGCTAGGCTGCATTTCTTGTTTGATACCACTGAGCCCATGCCGGAGCCTGTTAAGGATGAACCCAAAGCGTCTTTGGAAGAAATCAAAACTGTAAAGACAAAAAAGTCACGACCAAGAAATTTGGGGTTAAATCAATCGTAAGTAATGTTGATTGTGATTGCACCTTGAGCAGCTCACTGCTAGCTCATCCGTTTGATGTTTATGGGAAAATTTCCTATTATTAATAAATTAATTATTTTTAAATTAATTATTAATTAAAAATTCTAATAGGGAGGGAATTGAGTTGCAAGTGATGCAGCCCGGCCGTCCAGGCGTAACTAGGACAAGAGCGGAGGAGGCGGATGATTTTGCGATTGGTAAACATTAATATATCTATTTTTTAAATATAGAAATGATTAGTGAGGTAGAGAAATAAACATTTAAATATATTTTCTAAAGGTGGAGACTTAAAGGTTGATGTTCACAGAAAGGAAAGTACTTCAAACAGTGACAGTAGCAGTACTAGTAGTGGAGCTAGTAGTGCCATGTCTTCTTCCCGTCAGGCTACCAAGTCTGACTCTAGAAATACTGTAAACGATCCTGAAATTGGAATCAATTTAGTGGAGCAGCAACTCGACGGTATACATAAATATAATAGATATGTCATGTCAATAATAGGAATGACCGATGATATAAAATGAAAAGTATGCTGACATCCATTTAATTTGTAGATGGAATTGCTCTTGCTACTGTAGTAATTCATGGAACGCATTCTGCAAGATCGGAGAATACCAGGAAAGGCGAAGGTGTATCGGAAACGTCGTTAGCCGTTGATGCAGAAGAAATTACTAGTCTGTCTCCTGCTTCGCAAGAACCATCCGTGCTGTCAATGGTAAATTGATACTGGCAACTTGACGACTACCATTATTGACTTGTTATAATACAATACATATCAGCATTTAAAGAAGAATGAATCATGTATTTTAATTTTTGTGTAGGACGAGAGTGATTTTCATGCTGGACCTCGCAAACTAAATAATGTTTTTAGTCTGGACTCGGGATTGACTACTAGTAGCGCTGAATGTGCCAATTTAACTGGAACTGCCTCACTTGAGTTAGGTCATGTCCTTTCACATAATGGTAAGCCTTGCTGCTACGTCAAGCAAATGTTACCCAAACCAATCTCATTTTGATTACCCTTAAAATCTTCTGAAACAGGATTCAAATTTCAATTATATTAAATATGTTTTATTTCAGATGATCCCGTCAGCAGACATCAGAGATTCCGTAGAACACAGAGCGCGTTAGAAACTTCGTCTGTTGCCACCTCTTCAAATCCAAAAAATGTTGCTGTGAGCAGTTCACAATCCGCTTCTAGGTTGCCAGAAAAAGTGCGGCGTTCTAGTAATGACCGCACAAGTGAAAGACAATTAGATTCATCCAGTCGAAGACTCGAGTTACCATCACAAAGCGTCGAGACATCTGACTCACAAGACAAGGCTAGAATGGATGACACCAGCCAAGATCATTACAATAATAGTAATCCATCATCGGATGATGACCCATTACAAGATATATCCGATATTCAGCCTTACCTTGTCAAAGACACATCTAGTTCACAGAAAGCCGACGAAAACGATGGTGGTAATGAGCTTAATAGTAAAACAAATAATACTGTAATCAGTGATGTTAGTGAAAGTGATAGTGAAGATGATCAAACTAGAAGTCGTACTCCTCTTCTGGCTAGACACAGTAGCTTAGAACAGAAGCAGAAAGTAAGCTGCACTTCTAGTGATAGTCAGTCACACCGCCTTGACGATGAAAATATAAATTGTGCTGGTGGACATAAAAGAGTGTCATTCAGTACGCGATCATTAGATGGGCAGAGCGAAAGTCGTAGCAAAGCAAAGAGTCGCCGAAGTCAAGGAATAGGAAAGTCAAAAGTCTCTGAACGTAGTCAAAGAAGTAGCAGAAGCAGAAAAGGCGAAATGTCAAAAAGCAGTAGTCCTATCGGAGAAAGTATCAGAACTGAAAACCCTCCTACCGGCGAACCTTCCTCATTATCGGCTCAAGAGGGCGATGTTTTGGAGGATCCAACTTCTGTTGGTGCTCGTAGTAACGAAATTAGTGATGCCGATGTTCATCTATCAGAAGAAATGAATGCGAGTGAGGGTGGCGATCCTGGGAATACATCAACCGATGATCCTATGTCAAATGAGCGCCGGTTTGTGCTAGTGCCACAGAATGATTCTATGGTGGGCTGGAACCAGGCTGGAGGACCCTTTCCAAGCCAGTGGCTTTTTCAAGCTGTTAACGTAGCCGTTAAGAAAATCGCTTCTTCCTTGCATACTACTCCTGGTGTAGCTGGTAACATTAACAGCAATACATAATAAACAAAAAATATTTAAATATTTATTTAAATAGTTTGGCTTGACTTACCAACTTGCTGCGACACTTTAACTTTAAAATTCTTTTTGCAGCTGAGTTAAGCGATATTCATAAAAAACCGGGCGACGCGGATTCCATCACGTCCATGGATTCTCAAAAAAGCCACAGTTTAACAGGTTTAAATTGGTTGTTTTCATCCAATCCTGATGTTGGACATGCAGATGGTGGTTCAGGTAATACATGAGTAGTTAATATGTTTAAAACTTTAAAAGTATATCTAAGAAAGAATCTATTTTTTAAAAACTTTTAATCTAGATTGGGAAGATGTTAGTGAATCTGTTGAAGATGCCAAAGCATCCCAAAGACTGTCTGAGTTGGCTGCAGCATCAATTGTGGCTGATAATTTACTAGGGGTTTTACCTACTAAAAGACCTCCTCCAAATGTTTCTGCTTTTCCAACTCGAAGAAGCTCTGGAACAAGTATTAATATGCATACTTTTACTTTTCGTCTTCACGTGTTTGTTCATATTATATCTTCAATTGAATTTTGAAAATTCTAATTCGTAAAACTTGTTTTGAAACTAGGACGTACCGACAGGGAAACAAGTCCAAGGATTTTGGAAAGACTTTTAGAAGAGAGTCACGAGCCGTCCCCTTCGTCTTCCCTTTCCCCCGCTAGTGATCTTAATCGACCAAACCCAATAAAAAAGCCGGCGCGACTTCATCACCGAAGCTCTCAAAGCCCCCGTCCTCACTCCCGTCGGGCCCGGCCTTTAGATCCACGTGATTTACCAGAAGCTGCATCCTCGTCGAATGCTTTATTTCAGACTGCAAGAGAGCTACGAAACCATTTTCGGTCTTTGGGGACTCAAAACTCCCTCGACATTTCTGGATCTTTGTCAAGTAACAGCTTTAACGAGAGATATGGCAATGCTTCAGCAAGGGGGAGTGTACAAGGCACATTTAGACCTAGGGATGAATCCGTATTGTGTGATACTGACAACGCTGCAAACTCTAATACCAGGTAAATTTCGTGTATTTATTTTTTAAAAATCACTATTCATGGTTGTTTTTAACTTTGGATTTTCTTGTCAAGGCATACAAGACTAAGACGGTTGGCTCACAGTCGAACTTCATTAGAAAGACGTAGAGAAACTCCATACAGCTCACCAATGTCATCTTTGGCATGCTCAGTGGGACCAGGAAGACATGTAGCTAGTTCTCATGATGACACAACCGAAGGAGCAATTCATTATTTTCAAGATGAACATGGAAATTGGCATTCGTATACATTCTCAGAGCAAGGGAGTGGCCTAGCTATTCCAGCAATCAGAGAAAGTCTGCCATCATCCAATTCCAAGCTTTCTCAACCTTCAGTTGACACAATCGGAGAGCAGACTGCGGTGTGCACAACTGCTGAGCCCCGCCAAAGTACAAGTACAAACTGGAATGCAAATGAAACGGCAAGTACAAGTGGAAACGAGGGAAATGTTTCGATGAGCCGAGCACTAGCTTCATGCATCAAAACACCTTCCAGTTCGGAGTCATGGTCAAGTGAAAGCTCTACAGAATTAGCTGTTGACACAAATACAAATAAGATGTACGCAGCGTATCATCGACGGAATATGCCAATCTCCACTCAACAGAATCATGGGCACAGCCTGAGTGCTAGCGGCGGTCCTAGTCCAATTCCATCCATGCCATCATTAATGACGATAACGCCTGAAAGCACCGCATCAGCATCAGTTTCAGCCCATGTGACAACTAGTGGCCGTCTTCCTGTGCCCAGTTATAGTTCAATGAATAGAACTTGGCAACGTAGTAGACGGGATGTGCTACAAGTATTGACAGAGTCAATTATGGAAAGGAGAAGGCTTCCCGGCGGTGCATATAATAGTGGATCAGGAGGGCCATCGGATAATCATGCCGTTGTCAACAACGTCGAACCCGACAGTCAAGCACCAAATTCCAGATCTCTAGCAAAAGCTCTCACCGACAAAGACCTTCTACTGAGGAAACGAAAAAAGCAGCCAAGATATTATTATGAGATGAAGCTATTGCCATTTTTATCCAAGTTTTCCATTCGTATTTGGTTTGATAGATTAAAACTTATGACACTATTCGACAGACATAGAACATTTCCTGAAAATTTCTTAGCAATTATGTTGGCATTGGGTGTAGCCAGTTTGGGTTCGTACCTGTTACATCAGCGCTATTATCAAGATTTGACAATGGTACTTTTATGTTTAGTTATGGCAAGTTGTCAGTTTTCAGTGCTTAAAAGTGTTCAACCTGATGCTGCTTCGCCCACTCATGGTTTTAACAAAATCGTCGCATTTAGTCGGCCAATTTACTTTTGTATTTGTGGAATGCTAGTCCTTCTTCTGCAAACTAGTCTTGACAAAGAATATTACGATATGGGGCTCAAAATTTACGGAATGGACTTGACTAATCGGATACTACTTTTGTACCTTCGTGATGGAATTCTCCTACTCATTCTTATGTTCCCGCTGTTTTTTAGTATTGGACTATTTCCCCAGTTTAACACTTTCACCATGTACGTTTTTGAACAATTGGATATCCATATATTTGGAGGGAATGGGACATCTAGTTTATTTGCGTCATTTATTTCTTTGATGAAAAGCTGGGTAACAGTTGGCCTTCTTTACGGATTTGCATATGGAGCCATGAGTGAAGCTCAGTCAACTCAGCATCTTTTGTTCTCAATATTCTGCGGTCTCCTGGTGGCGTCAACTTACCATCTCAGTCGATTAGCTTCCGACTCAAGCATCATGTGGACTGTCCTTAAGCAAATATTTTGTCCAGACGAGGACTGTTTTGGAGAGGCAGTCACAACAACAAAATCAAAGGAATTAGAAGATCAAGGTGATCCCTTACCAAAGAAGCTTAGGGAAACGGTAACTGCTCGATTAAAATCTGATGCGATTATTTGTACGGTTGTTGGAGCAGTGACATTCGGTTTGCACTGCAGCACTGTTTTTACCGCTTTGCAACCCGGTCTCACTCCAGTCCTCTATAGCGTCGCAATCGCCCTCGGTTTTCTGCTACATTACCTAATTCCTCAGTTCCGGAAAAATCTACCTTGTCAGTTGATATCACATCCTATCCTAAAGTCTAAAGAATACAACCAGTTTGAGGTGAGGGATGCTGCAGGTCTCATGTGGTTTGAGAAGATTTTCGTGTGGCTGTGCTTTTTTGAGAAGAACATTGTTTACCCACTGTTGTGGATAAGTGCCTTGACAGAAGACTCGACGAAATTGGTTTCAGATCAAAAGTTTGGATTAGGAATGGGTAGTCTTCTAATAGTGATCACAGGAATGAAAGCATTCAGAATGAGCTTTTCAGACCCATCAAAACACTATCTCATCGTGTTTTTCACCGTGCTCTTCTTCAACTTCGACTGGGAGGGATATTCCGAAGAATTTCTTGTTGACCTTTTCTTCATGAGTATCGCTTTCCACAAAGTCTACGAATTGTGGCTCAAGTTGCAGTTTGTCATAACCTACATCGCTCCCTTCCAGATAACCTGGGGAAGGTAAATTAATTAATTAATATAATCTTAAAATTAATTATTGTAACTTTTTCTCACATGGCCCCAAACTGCTTACTTGAACGGCGTTAGCATACTTGGTGAGAGGAGAGAAAAGAAGGCATAAGAGGGAAGGCAAGTTATTCTTCAGTTCAGATAGCTTGACTGTACAAAAGAAGCAAAAAAAGCAAAAGCAATTAAGTATGCATCGATATATTATATAGGTCATCATACTCATGTAAGCATCATCTAATGTCTAAAGAGTCATACAAGCAGTTTGGGGCAACGTGTAATGTATTGTAAATTTTAATGTAAAATTCTAATTAATCGTTTTTATTTATTTTCTCCGACATGGACCTACTGAAAAAGGTTGTAGCTCCTGCGGTTCGAATGTCTTTAAAACTTCATCAAGACCACTTCATGTGTCCGGATGAATACGATGATCATGCAGCCCTGTTTGACGCAATCACTATGAACGACGAAAATCTGGTAATATCGCACGAAGGAGATCCTACATGGAGAAGTGCTGTTCTCGCTGGAACCCGAGCACTGCTAGCCCTACGCCACGTACTAGACGATGGAACCGACGAGTACAAAATAATCATGCTAAACAAGAGACATTTAAGCTTCCGCGTTATCAAGCTTAATCGGGAATGTGTCCGTGGCCTTTGGGCAGGACAACAGCAGGAGTTGGTCTACTTAAGAAATAGGGACCCGGAGCGTGGCAGCATCCAAAACGCAAAGCAAGCGCTTAGAAACATAATCAACTCATCCTGCGACCAGCCAATTGGATATCCTATTTATGTTTCGCCTTTAACAACTTCCTATGTGGACACACATCCTCAAGTGAAGTCCTTAGTTGGAGGCCCCATAAGTCTTGCACAGCTGAAGGACTCCGCACTAAGACTGTGGAAGCGGATACGTCGTCGATGTAGTGAAGGATGTTCAAGTGGTTCGAGTGCAGTACCGCATGAGGACACACCTTATGGCCATGACGGTGTTTACTCCATGTCCGCCTCCGCCGTACTTCCTGCAGTTGTGTCAAGCGGCTTAAATCTATCTGGCAGCCAGTCCCTGGACGGAAGTCAAATTGGAGGTAGTAGCATGGGCAGAAGTTCATTGACAAGAGGGAACTTTAATAGGGGTAGTGTAGCCTCTAACGTCTCAGGATCCATAGGGAAACCATCCACGTCAACTTTAGCCAGCATAGCTGGCCTGTTGACAGACACCAACGCAAACTCCAAAGACAAAGACAGAGTTGTTTGTGCCGCGAGTGTTGTTGCTGGAGCGGAAGGTCGCAATTTCAGGGAATCTAGTCGTGATCGAGAAAGGGAAAAATCGGCGAGCCTTCAACGTGTTCGCATAATTGACGCTAATCAGGTATACGACGGACTAAATTTAGGCAGGAGAATTGATGTAATTTGGCCGGATGAGGAAATGAGAATACGGGGAGGAAGAAGCTTTTGGCAAAATTGGGTTCCCGTCGAGGGAATGGAAGGAACTGTTGTTCACAAATGGGTCCCTCTTCACCGTGATCCAAACTGCCGTTCAATCACGGACAAAACCATTCTATTACTGAAAATCGATGACAAGTTTGTTCCGATAGCAAGTGAAGGTGTTGTCGATTTGGGACATGAAGTGTAAAAAAATACCTCTAGGGCAAAAATTCTACCGTAGAAGGAAATCGTTTTCTGTAGGTGTTACTGTATTAAATTATATCCTTAATTTTTTTCGTAATCACATTATTTATGTATTTATAAGTTTGTACTCCAAAATGATAAATATTCTATTTACATGTAATATTACATTTACAAAGTGAAGTTGAGTAAGTCTGACTTAATTATTATTTATGACATGACAGGGGAATAAAGTGTGCCGACTGTTATTTCGTAGTTCCTTTTCTTTTTTTGTAGTTACGATAATTGATTACTTTGATATTATTATTTACTTATTCTTGCACTCAATTTTTATTGCGCTCAGTTTAAATCCTCACACAATGACACAATGAAATTACAATTTAGATAGAACATTATTGAGCAAAAAAAGTCAGCAAATGAAAGGAAATTATATGAAGAGAAATTATAGCGGGTTTCGCATTAACTTTACAATAAATATAATGTTAATGTAATTTGGGAGGTGCGACCAATTATGCCGTCAAAAGAAGATGTGGGAATCATGCATGAGGAGGGCAGCCAACTAAAGCAAAAAATAATCATGCAGTCATTTTTAAATTTTACTTTAAGTGTTTAATAAGTACTTGGCGTAATGTTAACGATTACGATATTTAATATATAAATTAAATGTTAAACAGAATTTAACCATTACTTGTAAGCACCACAACGTTTAAACCTGTTTTTATGAGAATTAATGCTCTTACCTACGAAAGTGATATACACTTATAAATAAATAACTACAATAATACTGACTTAACTATTTATTAATCGCAGAATGTGAAAAAAATCGTACAATACACTTACATCACTGTTAAATAATTTATGATTATTTTACTGTGTAAGGAAATTCGTTATATAAAAAATACGAAATAAAAGTTGAATCCATTTTGCTCTCGGAGACTGATAAAAAAGAAAAGGAATTTTCATGCTATGGAAATCTGCAATTCTTTTCAAAGTACTATCATTACTATTACAAGTTTTTTTTGGAAGGATGACTATTTTTTTTCTTGGAATCCAATTTCATTCTCATTTCCGAGTCCAATTTTCGTTTTTGCAAGTATTCTCACAGATACACTTTTGTTCCTCGTTGCCCAGCCAAAAAATTTATTTGTAGAGCCAAGCGACCACCAAGTACGTACATGATTTAAGAGTGCATAGTCAGTAAATTCGATAAAATTTTTTGAATCGAGTTATCTTCCACGCACACGACATTGGCACAAACAGTAAAAATGAGTGGGAAAGGGAGCAAAGGAGGTTTTTCTCATCAAGAGGATCATGCTGGCAAGGAAGAAATCAAAGATGGAATTGACGAGCTCATCAACCAGGAACGTGTGGTAATCTTCTCAAAATCGACTTGCCCTTACTGTGATGATGCTAAGGAGGTATGGCACCAGAAAGGATACAGATGAAATCAGCTATAAAATCAGATAAAATGGTGCTGCAGATTACATCTGCGGGGCAATGCGTTTCGCTCACACAATCGCTCTCTAACCGTAGCAGGTCGCGCTATGCTGCAAGAACTTTCTCGCGCGTTCCAAACATGTAACAAAAGAATTAAATTTTGTTCACAATTACTCCACTCACAGGTATTTCACAAGCTGGGCCAGTCCTATTCGGCTGTGGAATTGAATGATCATCCCAATCGTGCGGAAGTGCAAAGTGTTCTCAAGGATATGACTGGGGCGAGCACTGTGAGTAGACAGCATATATGTAAACCTAGATGCATTATCCAAAGTACATGTTCCGTGGCTTAATTTTGAAAATATGACAAGCTTTAAACTTTTTTTGTCTAAAGGTTCCTCGTGTGTTTGTGGATGGTGTCTGTATCGGTGGTGGAAACGACACTGTGAAGCTATATGAGAACGGAGAGCTGGAGAAAATTCTAAAGCAAAGTTCTAACGACGCTTTCCCCACTGAAAGACCCAAGAATGCCGGCTCAGGAGAAAGTTTTAAGAAGATTTAATATCATTTCTGACAAAACGGGACACCTCCAAATTCATCACTCCTTACATGGCATCCTTCCTCATTTCAACTTACTCATTCCCCATTTTCCTGCGACTTTTTTTAATAATAACGGAAAGTACAAAAATCTCCAAAAGTTACTCCGCTTTTATATACGATGGACTAAGTTGGGCACGTTACCTTTTTTCTTCAATGGTACAACAAATTGTGTGTGCATAGCTGTACCGTATGTAGCAGGTACCTTTTGTTAAAAAATATGAATAAAAATGGAAGAAGAGAACTTTTAGTCTCAAGAAAGCAGATTTTACCCTACAGGTTTTTTATGTGGCGCGAGTTATACTATAGAAATACATACTTCCAAGAATAAAGAAAGAAAAAAAGTGTCTCAGCAGAACACGTTTTTGTACTTTCTACATGCTCACACATACAGGAAACTCCCTTATCCACCTTTTTTTCTTTGAGTACTTCCCAGAAATGCGAACTACATAAGAGACGCTTTTGGCATTTAGAAAGTACGAACTTTCACTATTTTTCTCTTAGAAATTGGTTTGACTTTTTGGAGAAAATCTTTAGCTGTCTGCTCACTTTCTCCGTCTCTAATAAAGATCTGCAAAATAGGACATTCAAAATTCATAGAACAAATGAGAAAGGTCTCCTTTCAATTTTCTCAGCTGATACGGAAAGTGCTCGGGATAAGTAAGCAGTAATTATATCGTTCTATTAAATGATAGCGTTTTCCCAAAACGTATCTGCAAAGATAAAATAAAGAATTCGATTTTTTAGACATGCCCGGTTTAACGCAATATTTACGTGCTAAAGCTTCCACATTCGGGAACATAGGGCAGAAGGGAGGGAACAATATTACAATATCATGGGAGAAAAAAGGAAGTGGCAGGAATAATAAAACTCGGCACTTTCTCCTTTTTCGCGGCGAAGACGAAAGACGAAGCCACTAGCAAAGCTATGAATAAATGTCTTCACCACTACATAGTAGCAGACTAGCGACTAGCGACCGTTCGTTTTCTCTACTTCTTTCTTTTTTTTACTTCGACAACTTTCCACTTTTACTTTCTACATCCACTTTTTACACTTTTCCGTTCTCCAGTCCTTGCTACTTCTCACTTTCTGCGTGTTTCTTTTCACTAGAACAGAATAAAAGTTGTATACGGGCTGGTCGTGCTGGCTGGCTTTGGCTGGAGTATGCTCTAGATGGAACTATGTTACGGAAACACTGAGGCGAGTATACCAGCAAAAAAACTTTTTTCCAGAGGAAAAGTGGCTTAAAATGAAAAATTCATTCAGGAGTATACCGCACGAAAGCGATACAGCATTTTCGGCCCCCGGAGTACCAACAGTGTTTTCCTTTTTCCCTTTTTCTCCCACTTCCTTCCATGTAGTTAAAGACAATCAAAAAATAATTTCTACTCACTTGTCTCGTGATAAAACTTCATGAAGAGAAAGAAAAAAAGCGGAAAGGAGAAGTAGGAAGAAGCGTTTTTTCTTTCTTTTCAAATGTAAAACTGTGTAACAGCTTTTAATATAGCTACTTTTCCACTTTCCATTTAAACTACGGCTGGTTAAATTGAAGAGAGCTGATAGTTTATTGGGTGCTTCCCATTTTGAGTCTTCTACTTTTTAAAAAGTAATCGGTTTCATCTTAAATTTAATTTTTTTTCATAATCTGATTAGAAAAGTGGTGAAAAAAAGTCATCAAACAGTTCCTAACAAAATTTTATAGGCTGATTGATCGGGTCATACATCATTTTCTATCT
Organism: Acrocyrtus sp. NNG-2020; assembly: GCA_027744115.1. NCBI lineage: Eukaryota > Metazoa > Arthropoda > Collembola > Entomobryomorpha > Entomobryidae > Acrocyrtus > Acrocyrtus sp. NNG-2020. Next base: position 16,837 of record JAHZND010001977.1, read on the forward strand.
GCATGCCTAGGTTTCTCCTTCCGGAGCCATGCCAGACTGTGCTGTGATATATAAAAAAAGGCAAGGAAAAGAGATTGAGGTCACCGAGTAAATGCCTTCTTGTAACAGTCACGCTGATATAGAGGAGGGCATATTGTAATAGATTACAATTTAAGATCTATGTACACAAGGCCACCGTGTGTGTAGGGAAATATGAGCGTACACTATCTTGGCTTGTTCTCTGGGTGGCAGCAAAAATATGTTCTTTTTTGTCTACTCCCATGGAGCCATTATTGCAGTCAGCAAGCTACTAGATTACATGGCTACTTTTCTTCTTGTCTCTTGCTGTGTCGACAAGTCAGGAAAGCCAGGGAGAAAGCAGAAGGATGGAGGAAAGGTATGAAGGTGGAAGTTAAAACAGCTACATGGCATCTATTACAAGTGAAAAAAAAGTTTACCAATCCAGCGGAACGTACCTTACCGAAAGGAATGTGTCTTTTCCCGCAGCTATTGTATATATAATCTATTTAGTAGCGAGAGTAGCAGTCTCTCTCGTTCTGTAACTGGATTGCACTCTTGCCAATATTTAATTTCTTTTATTTGCTCGACCTTCCACGTATTTTCACAACATGACACTTGGCATATTTCAAACGGTTAGGTACAGTTTCCCTCCCAAAATATCCCTGGCAGCTTAAAGAACAACAATTAGAATGCATTTTTTAAATTTTTACACACTCCAGTATTTTCCAAACTGCTAACAAAGCAGAAAGGGGAAAAAAGTATTACATTTCTCTCACTGGAAAATGAGGGAGGCAAGGAGGGAAAAGTATTCGTGAAAGGCGAAAATACAAAACAAAATAACTGCTTTCACTTTCCTTCCTTTTGCGCTCCCCTCCTCCGCACCGAACAAAACAAACTGAAATTTGTCTCTGCATGAGTGCATGCGTGAGTGATGATGGCTGGGTATATGGGAAAGGACGCAGGATATACATACGTTTAAATGGGTACGTGCTGGCACTATTGGCTTCCCTTCTTTCTTCATTCTTCATTCCTTTTGTGTTAATAATGCTTCGGTATGCTATTGTAAGCTTCCCATTTTTTCAATTCTTCCTCCCTGACTTCTTGTAAAATAGCTTTAGACCTCCGGTTATTGTCATGCGGTAAGAGTGTGACCGAAAAGTACGCTTTTTTACTTTTGTTTCCCAAACATTTGTCATTTTTCCTGTTGTGTGCAACATTTTGAGGTTTCTTTCACTAATATAATTGCCTTTTTAGTCTATGTTAATAAATGGTGAGCATCACGCGATTATCAGCTATGTTCTATATTTAAGCAACTACTTCATGTAAAATTAAAGCATTCATTTAAAAATATATGTCGGAGAACTGAGCTCCTCACAGGTAATGCAAAAAGTACCGTCCGCTTTCTCCAGCGGAAGCATGTACAGAGCATATGAGCCGAAAGCAAAATAAATAATAAAAAAACTCTCCCGCTCCCTTCAATCCAGTTCTAAGTTTCGGAGTCTCAATTGAGGGAATGTAAAAGGCTACTTTTATATGCATACAATTCTCTCATTACACTGCTGGGGCGACTACATACTCTTCGGCATTTACTTTATATTAGACTAATAATTTATTATATTCATAAATTTTACTGTTGCTTTGCGGTGGAAAGTAATGAATGCTCGGAGAAGGCGCTCTTTTAGTATCGGCAAATTTATCAACGACGGTAAGGTAACTCCTCTCTGTTTCAAGGGATTTGAAGTCATTACGGGGCACACGCTCCCATTTCTGTGCTCTCCTTTTCCTAGGAATTTTAAAGATATTCCAGTTTTCATTGGTAAAGGCCACCACAGTGCTTTTCCTAATATCTGGTTTATCACGAATTCTTATGGATGGATGCTTTTTACCCGGAATTCGAGAATGAAGTGTGGAACAAGTTTTTCTCACTAAATATATCTGTATCCTTCACTTCCCAGTAAATAAGTATACCGCTCGCAATTATATGGTTTTTCGCTGTGAAAACAAGAAAGACAGGCTTCGTATTTTTTATTATATGTACACATCGCCACAGCCCTTCCTTTCCCTTAGTTCCGACAAAGTTTCCAACTTTTTCCACTCTCTTCCCAGTCTACTTGTACAATCAGAAAAAAAAACTTGAGACCAAGAAAGTAAAGCACAAGTTGCATGCATATTTGCATTAGTATAAAAGTGTTGTTTGCTGTCTGTATATAGCGAGCTTTCTTATACAAGAGCTTTCACGTTAGACGCCAGATATAGTGCTCTCCGGGCTTAGACGTTATTTTAGGATTCACGTACGCCCTTTCGGTGTTGTTGATGCCTGGCTTTCGATGCCACTTATTGCCTTGCTACTCGCGCTTCTCCTTCCCTCTCTCTTCATACTCATGATGAAAGGAAAATGAAAGAGTTTTTTTAGTACGTGGAGCTGGAACGTACCCTGCTTGCGACGGGAAAAGCAATATAATCATTTTACTATAAAGCATATGTCACTCTTATATGCGCACATCATGCTTTCTCCACTCTTATTTTTTTTACCTACTCATCTTAAATGTAGTATGGGATCACATGTGAAAAGAGCCTTTTTTGTAATGACGAGGGCGACTCCGACCAGTGTAGTGGTGAAAGCTAAAAGAATTTTCAAGATTCAGTCAACCCTGCAATTTACTTTTTATAGGGTGTAACAGCTACATACATAATATGAGGAAGCGGCCCACTACCACGAAAAAAAAATTGCTGTGTGCCAGTGCAGATTCTCACAGTTCCGACCCACTCATGAGGAGAACGAGTCAACCTAGCATTTTCTGACGTTTTCCACAAGTTTGTAGTTTTCAACCTCAATTGTTGTATTTCCTTTCATATCTTTTCACTATTCCATTATAGAAAGCGTGTTATGCTACACCACACCACACCATCGCCGCTGTATACATTCCTCTGATCAAAATCATGACTTTCACAATCACAATACATACTGTTTTCTCCAGGGCATAGTGTGTAAAGTTTTTTTTGAAGAGTTTTCATCGGGAATAAATAGCAAATCATTTCTCCTCCTTGCCATCATCACTCTACCACGGTTTTGCTGCTGCTCTCGTATACTAGAGGGAAACAGAGGGTACAGACCAGTCCATATTTTTTCAGTGAGTCAAAAGGGAGCGCAAACAATAGGGAAAGTGATTTGCACTACAAAATGCAACAAAAATCGCTTCCTCCCATTGTTCCCCTTTTTAACTACGCGCTCACCACCGCACCGGCAACGGCAACCACTAAATAAAAGTACTTGAATTGAAAATGTGTGTGGTACAGCCACGCTGATATTGGCTTAGAAATCTTTTTTTATAGAATAGCCTTAGTCGTCTCACGGATTTGGTTAAGTATTTTTTTGTGGTTTGTATTCCATTCCTATGGTTTGCGTGCTGTTGTCAACCTCTTTCAATATTTTTTGGGAAGGGTATTTTTTTCACTGAAAAAAAAATTTGTGGCTCCGATATAGAAGTAGGAAAAAAAGTAAAAAGTAATGTATGGGTAAAGCATAAAAGCCAATTTTTCTTCACTAACATTTACTGCACAAAAAGCCAATATGTAGTCAATACCACTCATATGTCATTTAGCTTCCTCTTCTATCCGACACCCACTCTCTCTCTCCCTTATTCAGTCTCTCGCAGTCTCCCGAACTATTTTTTTTTGTTAGGTAACCGTATGGGATAATAGTAGCGGGGAAAAGGTGACTATTTGCATTATGTCTTGGTGTGTGCTGATTCCTTATTCTCACTCTTTTATGGTGCGTATCATCATCATCTCCCTCATCGTCATCATCATCATCATAAATCCGTGCGGAAAAAAGGGAAAAAAGGACATGCGTTCAGTTGAGACTTTATTCCTTTCCTTAAGTTTTTTTTTCTGCTCCCCTCTTCCTCATTTTTTTCCTTGTGCTTTGCTCTTTCTTGTCACAGGAATGTGTGAGCGAGCAGAAAAAAGGACTTTTTTTTCTGATTTTCCTTCCTTCCTCTTTTCCTTTTATTCTTGAGGACTACCAACAACTTTTCCGCTCACTCCTTTTTTTTCTCCCCTACAATTCCCTTTCTCTTGTTTCTGTAAACCGTTCTCGCATCTATTTTTTCCTCTTTCGCGGTTTCTCCTCTTCCTGGTGGAGGCTCACTACTGGGAAGGAGAAAAAAGGAATATTATTGAGTCAAGGAATATTGTCTTGATCCTTTGCTATTACTGCTCGGCTTACTCACTCCACTCCTCTCTCTCCTCTATCCACCATTACCATTTTACTTGTCTGTCTGTTCTTTTTCATCTGAAATGTCGATTCTGATCATAGGCCTAGAATGATTACTATATATAGCTCTGGAGCAGATAAACTCACCAAGTTTCTCTTGTAACGTCCCTTTCCAGTTATTACATTACATTAGATCACATTTTCCTTGCTTTCCCAGCAGTGCGCGGTGCACTGCATGAATGCATAACCATAACCCTGCTCTTCCATTCTTATATTTATTATGGAATACAGATATACCTCCACTTCCACTTCCACCTCCACCCACATCTCATCCCATCCATCAGCATGCATTCCCTTTTCCAGGCTTAGAAGCTATTGTTGCTCTTCCACCTACAACTCTCCTGGAGGCAGCAGGCCAGAGCCACTCTCCTATCAAGTAACGCTCAATACCAGAATGTCATAATCATCATGACCTCCTTGCTTTTCTCCGCTGTTCATATCACTCAAAAAAAAGACTGTGGGAGTCAGCTTGGACTAGTGTAATTTCTCGATGCTTTTACTCTTACAAGTTGGCTTTACTCCCATTCCCCTGTCAGCCTGATGAGCTCTTTGCAGACGTTTTCCCCCATACTTTTCTCTTCTTGTACCTGTGCACCGAGATCCGCACGAAGAATACATATTCTCAGGGTTTTCAAAGATGAGACATGGGACGAGAAATGATTTTTTTTCTAACAATTTCCCCTTTCCCTTTTTCCCCAATTTTTTTTACTGGACTCTGCTCAAATTCCAACTCATTGTGAGTCTCCTCCTGGATCTGCGCATATGTAAGCAGAAAAAAAGGTACACAAAGTTGTAAAAGACACTTTCAGGCTCTTCATTTTCCTGTCCTGGGATTCTCAAGGAGAAAGAAGATTGACAATTTCTAACGAAATCCTGTCGTATTCAATTCAAACCACATAGTCAATCGCTTTCTCGGTTATTGGGACTTCACCAGGAATCCCTGATATGTTTTTCCCGGAAAAGGCTACTCTTTTAATTTTCTCTTTCCGCTTATTTGCCAGCTGAACTACATTTTTCATGAGATGTCTACTACTTTATATATTCCCTGTTGTATTTTAGGTATTCTCCTTCCTAAATTTCATACTCTGCCCGACATTTCTCGTCTCTTTGTTGCCAAAAGTTTTTTTTTGCTTCGGTTCGCTATGCACTCTTTAGGTACTTGGTACTGTAAAAAAAACTAGTATTGATTATCAACCAGCCTAAAGGCCAGTTGACGCAAAGATTGTTTGACTCGCAAAAAATTCTATTATGTAATTTCGTTTGACGGCTGCACAATGTTCTGCAATCAGGTTAGCTTCCTGAACACTCAGAAGGTATCGCTGTGCGTTCTGGTGGTACACCACGGCTGATTTATTTAGACAAATGGTATAAAGCCATAATAGACTACTCTATTACTACGTCTCCTCTTTCGAGCTTTTGGGTATGACAACAACTTATGAAAAGTGAAACGTTGCAGCTCTTCGCATTTTGCAACGAGTCAGTAGCAATAAGTGCAAAAAAATCTAATACAGTTTTAGATAATTCGCCCATCCTATTGATCATTTTGGAGCGCCTATATGGTGCTATTTGAGAATATGAGCTGTCTAATAAATGCGTACAGCATTTGGCCAATTAAAATAGTTTTTCATGATAACCGAGTACTTACGAAAAAAATATGTGCTTTCACAACTACGCCCTGCGCTGGCACTTATCTCACGGGAAAGGGTCATTTTTCTGGCCCTGACCTGACATAAAATGTGCCATTAGACAGGAAAATTGTAAAAATGTCACCACCATAAAAGAGGGCAAAGCGAATGCCGACTTCAGCTACCTAATCCATTTTCTCCTTGACGGTGAGTAATCGATAAACAGATTGCTTTTCTCCCATGGTCTAAATCAGCCATAAAATGTTTTTTATTCAAATCAGTTTTTACTTCATTTTTTTCTCTGTCAGGCAGTAAACATAATTCATGGAGTAGCATCCTTCCCGGTTGCAAAAAAAAGAATTACCCGCTCCCATATTTTTTTTGCTATTGTCACACACATATAATAGTAATAAGGGAAAGTAGGGAAAATAGTGTTCAGTAATGCACCATGTGTCATTCTGTGTATTTCCACATAACTAATGTATATCGTAAGTGTGGCTCATCGAACCATGTAATTCAACGAAAAATGAGGCAGTAGCAGAAACCATTGTGCTCCACTATCGTTTACTGCTACTCTCTTCGTTTTCCCACAAAAGAAGTAAAAAAAAAGTTTCGTCTTATGAAAAAAAGAAGAAACTGGCTTGTTTCCTGTGAAAAAATTACTATTCCTGTACCACTAACAGTAAAGTCTTGTGCTCGTGTTGTGTTGCTTGTTTTACTCTCTAATAGATAGATGATGTGAAAGCGGTAGTTGTAACAAGGCGATGATGATGTTGGTGAAAGAAAGAAGAAGTTGCATATCTCCCCTCTCTGCCTTTACACTGAAAAGTTGCTTTCTCTCTTTTTCTACACGCTCTACCTACCTATAAACGAACCTATTCTTGTGAAATGTACATATTTCTCCCGCTTTTTTATACACTCTTTCACGGATATAAGTAACTGAGTGGCTCTTTCACGTTTGGGAATCGATTTCCTTTCTCCGGGACTTTCACAGCTATTTCCTGAAACCCCAAAAGAGAAATAGAAGGCGAAAACGGTGGCAGCGCGGCGGTGGTGATAGTTGTAAAAGCAATGTTGAGTGAGGCGGCAGCAGCAGCAGCTCAGCACAATTGTGAAAGCAATATGCATTACATGAGATGGAAAAGGGAAAGTAAAAGCTAAAAAAGACACCAAAAATATATATATTATTTATATATAAATATATAGTCCAACGTCCAACGTAGGCAACCCTAACTACGGCAAAACTGCCTTTCCTCTCATTTCTATTTTTTTCCTATGTGTACACCAACAAACAACATCAACAGCAATAGCCGTTTTCCGGAGGTTTTATGCCTTGAGCGCTATATGCCCATCTTGAAACATATATCAAGGCTGAAAGCCCGAGCCATTTTTTATAGTAATATACCTACCCAAGTTTTTCTAGTTGTGTACTTACGACAGTCACTGCATTATTATTTGTGTCGCCTCACACAATAGCCCTTTTCTTTTTTTTGTGGTGTACATGAGCATCCAGTTTGATTTGGGTATACTTAAATATAATATGCCCGGTTGACTGTCTTGTGTCCTTTGTGTGGTTTCAGCATTACCCATCCCACTTCATTCTTTTATAGTTACTTTTCACTGCTCACTTTTCTCCTTTTTTTACTGTTTTGCCAGAAAATTTATTATATTTTTTGCCAGAGTGCGCACGTTTCATGCAAGTTGTTTAAGCATTACATAACCTTCCTTTTTTCTGCTACGGTATATCCCTCCAAAAAATAAAGGAAAAATGTGGAAGGAAAAAGCCTGAAACAGTGTACATATATGCGGGCTGATGATAAAGCGGAGAAGAACGAGAAAGAAGAAACATTATGTCATTATGTGTGTTGGTCATGAAACTTTACATGCTTTTAGTGCATAATGCATAAAATTCCATCTTCGGGTATTTGAGCAGATGGAATCTACGCGGGACTGTTTTGACTTACCTAGTTAACTTGTATAAATACGTAATATGGGATGAAGCACACACGTTTCCCTTGCTCCACCATATTTATTCATGTTACACTTTCCCGTAATTTTTTTTAAGTAAAACGTTTTCACCACACACCATACCGCCACTACCACCGCCGCTGTGATGATGCTTTTAACTTTTTTATGGTTTATGTATTTCCTCAAAATTTCGAGGTTTTTATGATAGTCCGCTCTACATTCTGCATAACACAGAAAATGTATATGAAGAAAAAGGGTCTCGCCTCGATATGGCGAGGGCATATATTTTTTTTCGCCCACGATTTTTCGATTACCCTCTGCACATATGGTTTTTTCGTATCGTTTAGTACAACTAAAAGATTGAGAAACTAAAAGGAATAAATTAAAGGTTAAAGGGATTATAATCATATCTCCTTGTTTCAGCGCGGGTTCTTGTGTTACACGAAGGAAAAAAAGTAAAAAATATTTTTTAAACGATGAAATATAATACGGTGCGCTAGAGTACGTGATTTAACTGCATGAAGCCCGCACTTGCACCTTGACCCATTTATAAAAAATAGTATCTGTAGGGAATCATAAATATTGCATGACTCTACAATCTACACGATAGTTGATAGCATCTGCATCCTTGGCGAGCATAGTTTTTTTAAAGAGTTTCCTGTAACAGTTTTTTTTAGCGAGCCTGCTTACGTGGCGTTTTTTTCTACAGACACCATTGCATTCCTAATGTTCTGTATTGCTTTTGCCTTGAAAAAATCAGCAATCCAGTAAATAATGGGGAGCTAAAAGCATAAAAAGTGTTTTCCCCTTTTCACATTTTTTTTAAACAAGATGCTATAAGCACAGCATAATTATCAGTTTCTTAATAGCGCTCGTAAGCATTCAGATGAGGGTCTACGCACTGTTTTTTAAAAAAAAGAGAGAGAAAAAAAAGAAGTGGAACGGGAAATTCCATTCAGCTGCCGTCGTTCTCTTTTCGCCATTTCTTTTTTTTATTTTCTTTTAACTCTGATTTTCAAAAGAAAAGTGGAGCTGTTGGAGAAGCGGCAAAATGCAGAGCACTCTTTATTTTTTTTTACTTCTCACTCCTATTTAATAAAAATAAACAAAGATGCTCTCCCTTTCAAGAGGGAAAAAATATAATGATATTAATATCAAGTGAAACATAATGAGCTTGATAAATAAAGTGGCGCTTGGCGCANTTTTTTTACTTCTCACTCCTATTTAATAAAAATAAACAAAGATGCTCTCCCTTTCAAGAGGGAAAAAATATAATGATATTAATATCAAGTGAAACATAATGAGCTTGATAAATAAAGTGGCGCTTGGCGCAATTCGCTCTCTTTCTTTTTTCCCTCAACTTGCACCCAAAGGCACTTCATTTATTAGCTATCTTGTTGACTTGGCTTGACATAACTTATACTTGTTGTCTCTCTTCTACCCCATATATACCACAAAAAACTTACAGAGTCCGTGTAAACGGCAGCAACAGTGGGAAAGCAAAAGTCAGAAAGACACGAGGAAAAAAAAATCTTTATCGCGGGAGCTAAGTGGAGGGAGACGACATATTCAGTCAGCCTGAAGAGTACTCATAATAAGTAAGTAGTAAAGTTACACATAGCCAACAACCTGCAGAATATTATCACTATAATGGAATATACATATTATTATGCTTGTATTTCTTGCTACAGTTATTATTACGTAAAGTGAATGCGTATCCTGCTTGCTTTCCATTTTTTTTGCTTTCCTTTTTTATATACGAGCTGTTAGCAATTTCACGGTATATTATTAAATGTGTGTGAGTGTGCTTGTGTGTGTGTGTGTGCGGGGGGATGTACGGAAGTTAAAATACAGCACATAAACGAAATAAAAGGTCGTCAAGTGAGTGAATAAGGAAGGGAAATAGGAGAGAGGAAGCAAAAACAGCTTCAGCAGTAGGAGTACACGTTCCCAAACAAAACTATTGTATTATGATGGGACGGATGGTGTGATATAAGAAAATGCTCAGTGTAATAAGAGACGTAGTACAAGTAGTAATAGCAAAGGAGAGAAAAAAGAGAGAGAATAATGTATGTAGAGAGCACTTTGCCATACTAAAAACAATAATTCACCCACGAATAGTCACGTAATCTAATGCAATAAACCCGCCCTGCTGGCTACACTCTCGGATCACTGGGAAGCTTCGAAGCTCGACCTCCTCCGCCTCACTTTTCCCTTTTTTCTCTCCTTTTTTTTCTTATCCGGATTTTATCACGACGACGAGACGATTCCATGCCGTGCCGTGCCACAAGAATAAAAAAAGAAAGCAAAGCCGGAGAGACCAGCAACCCATAGCAGTTTGTAGTAGAGTTTGGGGAAAAAGAGAAGATGGAGTGAAGTACGAGTGAAAGTAGCTGTATTTTCCTTTTTTTGCGAAAAAAGGGAGAGAAAAAAAAATATTCTCACACAGCGAAGCAAAGTTGTAAAAATAGAAGCAGGTTTTTTTTGTATTAACATGTGGGCATTGTAGTGAATCGTGGGATGATATCGTTTTCCTCTCTTTCTCTTTCTCCGTTTCCTTGTGTCCATTCATTTTCCCCTACTTATTTCACTTTTTCATTTTGTATGGAAAGCAGAAAAATAGGGAGAGGCGACAGCAGCATGAGAATCCACATTTCATATGTAGTCGTGTCCACACACTCTCGGATACAATTATAGGTTTTGTAGACGTATTGAGCAGGATGTAATAACAAGCTGGAAAGCTTGACACAGAAGTACAGAAGTGCGCAGAAAATAAAAGGTGAAGTAGAAGTTTGGATGGGGATGTATATGCACTCTATGGGCTTATCTCCCTAAAGTCATTTTTAGAGTACTTATAAGAAGGGGAGCACACAAAGCTGTGTGAGAGGATGCTAAAGACCAAATTATGTGGAAGATTTCCACACTCTTAAAATTGAGAGAGATTTCTTTTTCTTTTCTGGGGATTGTCAGGAAGCAGGATTTTATCTCAATTTCTTTCCGTTCCGTGTGCTCCCTTCACTGTTTTTGTGCAGATTGCCTCTCGATTGCTCCATTTTCACCTTATTACTGAACTTCCGTTTCTTATCAAAGGAGGGGAGAGATAAACTGGGAATTTGGAGGGAGCGGAAAATGCGCAGCTATGTTTAACAATTTGTTTATCGGTTGTTAAAAATGGCGAGTTTATCTAACCTTTATGATTATTAATATAATGTCAATGTTATTATTTAAGTAAAATTGTAATTGTAAATAACTTATGATACGATTTTTGTTGTAATAAATTACCTATACGCATTGCTGACGTCACTGTATACTAGCAAACGATTCGGAAATGGTGTTGTAAAATTCCAGGGAGAGAAAATAGCAGTCTACGTAATTTGTTATTAATCAAAAGAAACGTAGTTTTAATGAAAGCGTACAATGCAAAAAAAGCTTTTCTTTGAAAAATAGACACCCTACTGAAAAAACAAAATATGAAAAAAATGTTTGTTTTTGTAAAAAAGTTGATAGATAAAAGTAAAACAAATTGCGTAACAAAAACATGTTTCATTTATGCGTAGTGGAATGCCCTTGTCCTTATTACGTCACATCTCATTTGTCTCTTGAAGGGGAAGGAAAAAGCAAATTGTGCATTCTTCAAATGCTGAATCTTCCTTGTAGCTGTTGTCTCTGATTTCGCAGTATTCAGCACTTTTGTTTGTTAAAGTGACTAAACTACCTATGCACTTTTTGGTACGTACACGTACATACATACAATATGTTAGACGCGTCTACCTGAAAATAATAGTACACAGTTTACATCTTATCGTATTAATATGGCGCGTCTCTGATGAGAACAAAGAACACATTTCGATTTCGATGGATATAGACTCAAATTTTTTACTCCAAAAACAGCGACCAGCATGCCACCTCACTACTCACTACTCATATAACTTCCATACATGTGAATTCCACATATATTATGCTGGCCTTTGACAAATATCAAGGTAAATAGGGATAAATTTTCAAAGATTTTCTTCACAAGGTGCGCGACAGGCACATGCACCTACAGGTTTTCTTTTTTAGCAAGCTTTCAATAGAAGATAAAGCTCACTGTGCTCTTACTGCGTATCGTAGACAAGCTATATTTCCAAGAACGTGGCCTATCGGAAAAAGCTTGTCTAATCACATTTCTGTCAAAAGCAAAGCTGTTATTAGCTATGTAAATGTAAATGAGGAAACGTCTCACATCACGTAAATGATATACGATACACCCAAGAACTGTATGATTACCTGAAAATTATCGAAGCTTTCATTTTTTTCTGATTAGAGGTTACTCTACTGTCTACAGCAACAGCCACTGACAGAATGTCAAAGGTATATGTGAAAACGTACATACCCACACATGGATTCTAGGATAAATTAGCTTTCAAGTATCTATAATTTTCTACAATTCTTTTTTTTACTTGCAGTGTGTGAGGTGAATTCGAGAAGAGGATGTAAAGTGTAAACATGCTAAAGAATTGAATGGCTTCGCTAAACAAGCAGTTTCTATTTGTGTCTCTGTACAAGAATAGTGGTTTTAATAATAGCCATAATAATATGATATTTCAGACTGCTTTATATAGTCACGGAACGACTTTGATTTATTTATGTGTCAGCAATTTATTAACTACTCAAATTAATACGTAATATAAATAGATAATTTTTGAGGGACGGCCATAATTTGCAATATGATTGGAGCTAGTTCCATACCAATTTTAGTTTTTTGCACAATTGTCGCACGTAGCTGCGTTGACAGCATTCCCATTAGCGGTAAGTTTAAGTAAAAAATTAAAGCGAAAAGTCAACTCACGTACTAGCATAGCAGTTTAGTCAAGGTTGAGTAAGTTGGTTTCAATTAAGTTGTTTCTTTGTTTGAAAACTCAACAGTTGCCAATAATGGAAATGCGCCGTTGGATAATTCAGCTAGCAGGCCATTCTTGCCCAATCAACCTCCTCCGCAGCAGCCCCCCATACGAGCGCATCCCAACCAGTACCAAAATTACCAGCAGCCTAGTCCAAACATGCTCCCGGACACAGAGGAATCCGGGCGATTACATACGAATCAAAAGCAGAACTTATTCAGGAGACATTCAATGACGCCCCCTGATGTGAAGGTGACACCTGGAACTTTCCAATATAATCCATCTGATCCATTTGGCAGGACAAATGGTGGGAGTAACTTTTACCATAAACATGAAGAATCGCAGCAACTTCCCAACCATATTTTTAGAAATCAGAAACCCCCACCGCTGTTTTCAAGGCCTGCTGGAGCTCGCTCTCAAGGTAAAGCCAAAGCCCTGCTTATGTATACTTCTTCTCAAGTGCACACTATTTTTTTTGCTTTCATTCATGACACTCAATTTTTTTTTGAAATTGTCAATTCCAACGTTTACCGTAGATTCACGGCATGGAAAACTACCGCCTACTCAACATTACCATAAGCAATCTGCACCTCCTCACACTACAGCCCAGTTCCATAATGGCTCTCGTGAACGTGACGACGTCCATATGAATCAAGTGCCGCCGGAGTCATTTGATTCCAACTTCCAGAAGAATGCACCCAGTGAAAAGGAGCGTTATGCGAGCTCCAAAACGAGACAAGGTGACTCTACCCATTCCAAAAAGTATTCAGAACCGCAGAGAAAATCCCAGAAGAAAATTTTATCTAACCATTTGCTACCGCGCTTAGCAAATGAGCGCCACTCTCCATCAACTCTGGTGGTGGTTGTGCCCAGTAGGGATGGAAATTCGACGTTACTTATCGAATACGACTTTTCCGATAATGATGTGACCTATGAGACGACAATGGAGGTTGATGATCATGTTCCTGAAGTCAAAGAAGAATTGAAGGAGAATGATCTATAAAAAACTACTCAAAATTTAAGTCTGGCAATTATGCCTTTGAAATTTGTATTTACTTAATATAAAACGTTCGCAAAATAAGTACAAACCAAAGCCATTTAAAAATGCATTTGTACCATACACTCACAATTAATCCTACTTTTTTAAAGAAAATGCACTGTAATTCTACATATCCCTTCGGGGCTTATAATTTTTTTAGAAAATAATAAAAAGCATTTTCTCGACAGCCAACTATAATCAAAGTAGCATTATGGAATACTCGCAGAACGCTTAATTAGCTTGGCACCTATCCACCTCACGCAATTTTCAGCAGCACAAGTTTCATTTTAACCTCTTGTCAAGCCACGACAATGACCGCAGTGAACCCTTTTCTGCTGTCATCACCATCTGGGATTGCATGCAGATTTGCAGCTTTTTGCCCCGCTCCTCAAAAGTCCCCTTTTAAAGCGTTTTTTTCTGGCCATTATTGTTCAGCCTACGTACCTACGTATATGCACGGTGCACGTCAGAGGACAAAAACAGGAAGTAAATATTTTAACATATTTATTTCCCTATAAAATGCACGTCCTCCCCTATCAGCCGTTTTTGTAGTGCGGCTGCATGCATAAAATTTGCCATAAATAAGTAACAAAAGTTTGGGAGCGAATATGTTCTGCCGCGATAATGTAATGTATTGATAGCATAAATCTAAAAAGCTAGTTATTATATTATTATGTAAAACTTTCACACTTGTTCGAACCTGTGTGGAGTGGAAGAGAAGGAGAGAAGGGACGGAGAGAAGAAGAGAAGAGAGGCTTCCTCTGTGAAAAAAAAACTTAAAGAGCTATACCGAGCACACTATGAATAATTCCTGCCTTCCAGTTAGCAACTTTTCCCGGTTTTCTCTTTTTCCTACTCACTCCTATGAGAACTTAGCCCAGCCGCTATTTTCCTTCCAGTCACTTTTGTTACGATTTCGCCTACTTACATAATAATCATGATAATAGTAATAATGGTAACAGTAACTGCAGGGATGGAGAGCGAGCCTCAATAATAACTCTCCCTCTTCTTCTGCTTTTCTGTTGGACAGGCACACACACTCAGAGAATGCCATGTAGACTGGGGAAATGTGGAATTCAGCAGAAGAACGTTTTAATAGCAATATAATACTAGCTATAGATATCTGTGAGGAGGAGAAAAAGCAAAGAAAAAAAAATTGTAAGTGCAATGTAGGAGCAATCCCCGCGACAAAGAGCAAAAGCAACACTTTTTTTTTCTTGAATAGCCTCATAAAGAAGCAATTCCCAACATATAAGAAAAAGACATAATAATATTCAGCTGACAGATCTTTAATTCTCGAGCTTTGAGAATCTAATTACTCTCCAAGCTCCCAACTTTGGGTCTATTAATTTGCCAAGAATTGCTTTCTACAAACTACAACTGAAAACTAGCAACTCGGCTCCTTTCTCTCTCCACCCGCGCCGCACTTCTTTACAAAAAAAGCACATGCTTTGTAAGTAAAAACTATATGCCCAAACTTCACTATTTTTTTCTTTTTTTTCTATTCCTTTTCTTCTTCTTCAACTTGTTTCCTCTCTTCTTCGCTCTCCATTTTTTTTTCTTCATTGAGTTTTGGTTGCCACTTTCATGAAATAAAAAAAATGGAAGAGGGAAAGCCTAAGTTTTTAACAGTGCTCCTCATGTATGAAGATGAAGGCCAACGCTGGGAAATAGAAATTGGAGAGAAAGGAGAAAAAAGAAAGAGCACGCGGGGAAGAAGAAAAGTAGGAGAAGGGGAAAAGGGAAAGGATGTGGATGAGTGAGTGAGTGAGTGAATATTATGAAAGTTGTAACTGGCGAAATAAAAGTCTATATTTTTCATTCTTTCCTGTCCCTCTCCTTTTTTTTATATTCCCCCAGAAATATATCTGTTTACTTATCTACTCTGACTTTTCCGTGAGATACAGCTGTCCCCTTCCATTTTCTATATGGGGACTGGCTGACTCCCACACAACACCAAATGAAATATATAAGTGTCGAAAAGAAGAAACTTTCTTTTTTTATTTCTTTGTATATAACAACTGTTTTACTGTCGCTGTTCAACAGGAAAAAGTCAAAACTAAAGGAGACAAGGCTTCCTCCATTTCCTATCTTCACCACTTTTCTTTTACTTCTCCTTCCCCTTTTTCCCTTCAATACATTTATTTTTCGGGGAGAAATGCCTGTGATGTTGGGAGCAGAGTTAAAAAAATGCTTGCTTATGAGAGTGGAGTGTGCGGAGACAAACAATTCAGTGATGTGGCGCTAGGGTGTGCGAACCAATTCTCGCCCTTTTATCCAGCAATTGACTTTTTAAGCCGGAGCAGAAAAAAAATGCTTTTTGGCGGTGTGTGTGTGTGTGTGGTAGCAGCCAAGGGAGCCCACATACATTTTTTACAGTTTACCTGACGTGCTCCGAAAAAAAGCTGATTTATACTGTTCCGTGTGCTATCAAGTTCTTAGACTTGTAGCTGAAGTTGCGCTCAAGTTGTTGAAGCCGTGTACTTTTTACGCTGTATCGTTCCGAAAAGTATGTTGACTGTTGACGTTGGGAAGTTCTGCGTAGAAGATGGGAAAAGAAAAAAAAGGAAGTGAGCTGAACTGTTTTTTTCACGTCATATGAAGTTTCACACGTACTGGGAACGCAATTATACCGCAGGAGGTGGAGGTAGAAAAGTGGTGACAGTTTACGCAAATGCTTTTTTGGGAAGCTCTTAAATGAAAATGTTTTTTCGGGAAGGAGGACTGCCTCGGAGCAATAATAGAACTTGATTTTCTCATGCCACTTGGCGTAGTTGATGTCGATTGGGAAGATTAATAGATGTGGCCATTTTTTATACGTGCCCGCGAGTAGAGCCCTGCTTTGCTGTCTGCTTTTAATTTTTCGGTCTTTTTTATTTAAATTTTGCAGAAAATCGAATGTCATTTGAAGAAGTACGATTTTAAGAAGAAACACGTGGCTATATAAACTCAGAAAAATATAAATTTCTCAGAGAAAATTTTATTAAAAGTTAAAAAGTGAAAATAAAGTAAAGAAAAATTTATGCCCAAGTAAAACTTCTTTTTGATAGCTGGGCGTGCATATGTTTTTAATAAAGTTTTGGGCTCCATTCTTTCCCCGAACACAAAAACACTTTCATGCGTATCAAACTATCACTGCTATCAGTAATTTATATCTGCCTCCATTTAAAAAAACTTTTTTTTGCTTTTTTTCTCTACAGATTCTTTAAAAAAAGTAAAAAAAAATAGATATGCCATCTACTCCTCCGGCGGTTGGTTCTGCTGAGATGGGTATTATTCGCACTACTCTCATTTCACTGTGATACCCTCCTGATGATAATAGTGCTTGGTTTTCTCTACGGTTGAGCAAGGCCCCTTTTTACAGCTCCAACTGATCGTTTATGTCTTATGGAATTTCTGCCGGACATTGCGTAAAAAGAAATAGAAGAGGATCGTCCGGGCTCATATAAGTAAAAAAAGAAGAAAAAAAAACGTAGTAAAAAATAGTAGTTAGGCATACTCTTCCCTCTATCCCATCCCCCGTCCTTATAGAAATATGCCGCGTATACGATGTGGACGTACTTTTTTAAGATATTTTCTCTAATGTCTGTTCCAATGATTGTCTAACAGGGTTTTTCTCGTTTTCGCTTGCTTTTTTCATTTTTATTCTTTTCCATCCTCTTTCCTTGTTTGATTCTTTGATTTTCTCTTTAGAGTGGGAGATAGGGAGGGAAAAAGACGGGAAGAGCGAGAAGGAAAAAAAAGAGCGCAGCGTTGGTAAAAGCGAAGAAAATAAGAAACTCTCTTTCTGATACTTTTTTTTCCTTTCTCAACTGGTGTATAATCCTTCAAGTTGGCTTTCTCATGTACTCAACTTGCTCCAAGTTATATTACGAGGTTGAAGCTATAAGCACACATGATATACGAGCGGAGAAAAAAAAATTGTATAAAAAATACTCGGAAAGCGCTATAGACATCAAAAAATGGGGTATAAGTTCTTACAGGTTATTTCACTATACTTTTTTTTCGTGCATCAATTGTTAAAAATGCAGATATATGTATTTACTTGAGAGGAAAAAAAAGAAGAAAAGGAGAGTGAGGGAGAGAGAGAGAGAGAGAAAGGGAGAGAGAGAGAGAGAAAGGGAGAAAAAGGAGCCTCAAAGTTCACGAGTATTTTTCCATCCTCTTCCATTTTCGTTCTCATTTTTTTTCTATTCCTTTCAAGATTTTAATACATGATGAAGAATTTTCGCTTTAGAATGGAATCCACTTTGCGAGCCGTTTTGTTTGTCCTTCTACTTTTTCTCTTTTCTCCCTTTCTTGTTTTTTTTCCTTTTCCCTCCTATCTTCTCCTTCACGGTTATTTTCTGAAAAATCAGCAAAATATACACACAAGTAATAAAAACAAGGAAAATGGGTTTCGGGTTTTGTTTGTAAATACTATATCGGGGATTTTTTTTTCGTGGTGCAGGTTTTCCCTCATGAAATGGAGCCATGTAAAGCTATAAATGTGGAATAATAAAAAAATGCATACAAGAATAAAAAAAATTCCGCTACAAATATTTTTTTACAACCTACTGCAAAGAAAATGGTTAGGGTGGTGATGGTGCGGGACATAATTTGAAAATGTCAATTCTATTAGGAGCGCCCATAAAATTGCAGTCAAATGATAAATTCATTTGCTGTGACGTTCTAATATAATTGCAGTAGTATTTGTCGTGCAAAGCAATTCCCGGGAAAGAAATTTCCACCCAAAATGTGCAGATTATGCTCATCCACTTAGGAGAAAAGTGTATTCAAGAAAGCGTTAAAAAAAATTCCACTGTATAATAAGGCTACACCGCGCGACCTCAAAACGAAGGAGATTTTTTAAAAAGAAAACTTCCTTTTTTTGTTCTGAGAAAACTAGACAAAAAAGTTTGCAGTGCAAAAAAATGGGTGCTGGTGGTGGTAAGGCTGCTCGAGATATCTTGATAAAGAGGGTCAAGATGTACCCATATGTGCTCCCCTAAAAATGTACATCCTCCCACCTATTTTTGTTTCTATGCATAATAAGGCTACGCCGCGCGACCTCAAAACGAAGGAGATTTTTTAAAAAGAAAACTTCTTTTTTTTGTTCTGAGAAAACTAGACAAAAAAGTTTACAGTGCAAAAAATGGGTGCTGGTGGTGGTAAGGCTGCTCGAGATATCTTGATAAAGAGGGTCAAGATGTGCCCATATGTGCTCCCCTAAAAATGTACACCCTCCCACCTATTTTTGTTTCTCTGGAGAACGTATTGGAGCATGTAGAAGGACATTTGCCCTTTAGAATATACAATAGGAGTACTGGGAAAGGGTACATTATGCGAAAATTACATTCATGATATGAATCCTAATGAGAGGGAAAAATTGCTTGTTTTTTATCAAGTTCCTCTCTAAACGAAACCCTCCGAGTTTTCCACCAGGCTGAGAGCCTTCGTGCTCCAAGTATTATTAGCAAGCTCTCCACATTTCTAGTTTACTGCTGTGTATCAATATGAAAAAAGTGGTGTATTTGCCAAATTATTGCGCACTACCTTTTTACCTGAGAAGTGTGCAAACTTCCTATTTTACAACTGTATTAAATACGAGAAATTGAACAAAAGAAACAAGCGCCTTGGCATCTTTACATTTTTGACATTGGTCTGGCATTGCAAAAAATTGTAGTTGTAGTTGTAGCTGCATAAATATTTAAGCCCTTATTAAATTACCATCCCACTTGATCTACTTTTAAGGTTGGGAGAATTCGTATAGATAAAATGGAGTAGATGGGCGAGCATTTTTTTGCAATCTAAATCCCTCACCAGCAACTTAGCAGAAGTGCAGCGAAAGTGCACTGAATACAGCTCCCTTTCCGCTCTGTTTACTAGAAAGCATAATAATTATTACTGACATTCATTAGGTGCATTTCTCTCCTGCTACGAGAGCATTATAAGCCACATCATCATAACGTCATATCCGAAAAGTCAATAGTTTCGGCTTAATATATTCGTGCTCCTCTGTTTTTGCTTAGCTCACTTACATGCCTCCGGATATTTTCATGACAAATGATTATGATCCTCGTAAGAATCATCTCGCTTGCCTTGTGTACACACCGAAATGGAAAATAGAGGAGGAAGCTCCACAAAGAAAAAAAAGCTCAACATTTACGTGCAAGTTTCACTCAGAGATGGGTATATGTTTCTATACAGTGGATGGAGGTATTATGTCAAGTGGGTGCGCTTAATTCCTGAAATATTCCCGTAAGTATTATTACTCTGGAAAAAATCGTATATATTTCTGGCTGGCCTTCCCGCTACAATCTCTATAGCGTATCGTCATCATTCACTCTGGAGAAAACTCTTGGTTCATTTGCGTGTAATAAGTTTCCGTGTGCACCTTCCGCAAGGAAGGAGTAGCAAAGGGGCATAAAGCATCAATTCCATAACATATGTATTCCTACATCCACATAATAGCGTAACGACTGACGATTAAATCCGAAAACTGATGTGGTCGGTGTGGTGGCTGCAGTGTGAGAAGTGTATGGATATGGCCAGGGAGCTTGTACATGCCTTCAAAGAAAAAAAGGGGGAGGCGATATGGAGGAACTGAGCGAGCAAAAGTGGAAACACTGGAGACCACCCAAAGGAAAACAAGTAAAAAGAGCTCCGTGACTTAAGCCTTTCAACTAATTCGTTTCCATTCTCATCATCATCATCACCATCTGTCTATACAAAAAAATGAACTTGGGTAGCGTAGCACATAATACCTTCACGCTGCGGAGGTATATACTGATTTGCAGATCCATTTTCTCTGTTGCTGGTTTTCGGCTTAGAAGAGGCGAACAAAAACGGGTTATCAGTATCAAGATGATAGCTCAGCACTACGAATAAAGCGTCATGAGAAAAAAAGGTATATAGGCTTGGAGAAGTAAAAGAGGAGGAACAACAGTAAATACTACTACCATGTCATTAAATTACCTGAAATCTCCTCGTCTATCTCTCAATTACATACATAAGTGGAGATCAGTGGCAGCTCCAGTGAGAAAAGGAGAAAAAAAGAGTCTTCACGATGCGCGCACACACTGCTCTTGCTCTCCTTTCTTATCTGCTCTTATCTAGCTACAATTTAGTTGCGCATCTTTGCCAATAATACGCACCTAATGCTCTCTCACCTTTCCGCTCCGCTGATATCATCAACAATTTCAATTCATGTACTGCTGAAGGAGAGATTACCGATTGTGTACTTTTCCAACGCCTAGTCCAGATTACTCATTGCAGCAAACTGCTAATATTAATATTTTAATTTAGTTTAATTTATCACTGAAATTTTTCATGCACTTACATTCTTGCTTAAAGCTTGCCCAATTAAAAATTTGCTACGCGTACATGGTGACTCCGTATCATCAACTATCTAGTTGTACATACAATCTCTTTAAAATTATATTATCAGCGCTGAGAGTACTCACAAATTATGTCAGTTTTTATGTTACCGTTTATTGTAGTCCACTTCTTCTTCTTTCGTTATTTTCAAGTTCTGCAAATCTTACAGAGTTGATAATTCATAGTCAGACAGAATGTAGATTGTTTTGAAGAAACAATAAGTACCCCCGTAAAATTTTACTTGCATTATTGGGTATAGTGAAATGACTGATAATTCTTTGGTTTCTGTTTGCTTCGGGATTAAGTGACATGGAAAATGACCATGCCTAAACCTTATAAGAGTGCACTTTTTACTTGATTTCAAAGCACACTGTTTAGTCGTGGTAAAATATGGTAAATCTTTACACTATGTTATAAGAGAAGACTTGTTTATTCATGCATGAAAGGGGTACCATTTTTGTAAAAAGCTATGACATTGTTAACAATGTACCTTTCGTTTTCTTGATCGCAAGGGGTTACCATTTCACAACTCTTAGGTTTTTTTTGTAAGTGAGTGATTTTGGGATCACGAAGTCCACACTAATTATCACCGGACAACTTCCCACCCTTGTTCTATGCAAGATGTGCTGCTGTGCTGCGATTATTAGAATTTCTATAATTCTATGTCAATATTTATAAATAACTTTAAAGGGCTGTTTGAGTTCCTGAAAGCTGACATTTGTCAAAAATGGCTTTACTTCAGACTGGTTTATTCTAGAACACTTTAGAGAAACTCATTTACGATTTATAAGCTCTTTTATTTTTAAACGATTTTTTAAAACCAAACAACAACCTTACTTATTATCCTCATGTGGAATTATTTATGAAAAGAAGTAATGCGTTTGGGATTTTCCTACGTTGAACTTTTCCCAGCATATAAAAGAAGTGACACGAGGACAATCGCTCAATACGCAAAAGTCCGTCGCTCGAGACATTATTATCTCCAACAGTAAGCAACCACCATGGCTATATTATCTGCAATTAAAGTTCTCTTCCTGGTTCTGTGCGTGGATGCAGCCAGCCAGCGTTCAGGAAACGGATGGGGCAGCCCTCCTCCAGGTTGGGGTAGTCCACCAGCATCAGGTACGCAAATTTCTTCCTGTAATTATTCGGGATCGATAATATTTTTTAACTTTTGACATTATTTCAATTTGTGGCATTTTGATTTATTTATGCAGATCCAACTGAAATTAACGAAGTGGGAGCCGCGGAAGTACTTGGCATTGGTAGCGCAATAGCAGAGCACAGCGCAATTATCACAGTAGTTGGGACTCCTGACACTCCAGCCGTTCTCAACATCAACACGGGAAGCGGTGTGGGCTTAAATCAATATGCATCCAACTACCAACAAACCCAGATCAACGCGGACGGAACTTCATCCGGCCAACAAGGGAAATTCAGCTAGTAACAATGGGTACGCCTACGAGAGCATTTCCGGTGATGTTCAGGGACTCTACGTGGATTTCAATGCCACTGGATGGTCGGCTGTGGAAGGTGAAGGTGCCGTTGCGCAAGCTGATGTGCTGGGTCATCAAGGTTCTGCTCCGTCCTCGATTTCAGGCCGGTAAAAAGAACTTGAATGCATTTTTTTATTTAATTGCGTAAAATATTTATTTTCGTTGCTCACAATCTCAGTTATCGTATTCCAAATCAGCTACGCAAAAACCGAATATTATTTATTTAAAGAAAAATGTGTCAATTTTAATTTTTTAAGCAAAGTTTTGAAATAAATACTTCCATTTCTATAAGTCTGAAAAAAATATTCCATCACATCACTTCTCTTTGCCAAACTTTCGTAGCATCTCCCACAAATTCTGACTTTTTTTGCGTAGTAATGTAAGCAACTCAACCAGCGGGATTGACAGTCTTGAAGGAAGGAATAAAAAAGGGCATTCATTTTAATCTATAAATGACATCGTTCTTAGCAGATCAATTTCATGGTTTTTCCCAGTAGCGGGGTAGTAAATATACAAGGCAATTACAATCCTGTATGCTGTGACATTTTGAAGAATTTATATAATCTCACTTGGGAATTGGCTCACAATTTTTTGATGCATAGCAGCATACCCATTCCTCTCCATTCCGACATTCATATGCTTTACTTGCGGATGGAATTTCACGGGAAAAAGTAAGCTTTTTTGTGTAAAATCATCTAAGCAGAAGAGCATTTCCCCGAAAGGCTCCATCCAGCCCTCTCTACGCCAGCGAGTATTTACAAGAACGCGTGTATCCAAAAAAATCTACGTTACCAGCCCGGTAGTGCAGAGCGCTCTCTTGGAAAGGAATTTTTGTTTTGTGCCACTGCCACTTCACGAGTTGTGCCGTACTCCCAACTCACCTATCGGGAAAAAATTCTCAGAAGAAACGCTAGAAACTGTGGTGGCGAGCGAAAAAGAGAGAAAAAAAGAGAGAGAACGGCTCTATTTTATCATCCCACACTGCCAACTGCACACACCAGGTGAAAGTTGCCCTGGCAGATAACGTTTCCCATATCAGCTCCCTTGAATTTCAGCAGCAGGCTTATTTACAGCTTCATATATTCAATTAACATTTTCTCGGTACTTAGCGATATAGGTACTCAGCAAGTAATTAAATTTCAGGGGTGGGTACATTTAGAAAAGAACTTCTGCTGAAATTTTTTTTTTGCAACAGGGCCAGGAATATTTTTTCCTGAAAGAAAAGAAAAGCTACAGTATTATTAATCAAAACCAATTTTCCACTTTAAAGCTACAAAAATTATTAGGGGAAAGCTAAGCTCACCCGAGAACACTTTCTTTTCCCACAATGATGATAAGCAATAAAAAAGGGAAGTTATAGTGTGCAGCCTTGCTTTCGCGCTCTTTCCATTCAGTCCGCGGAAGCTCCCAAACACTCACTCTGCCTTTCCTTCTCTCGCTCTTCGCCCGCTATTACTGACGCCCATTCAATATGTGTAACTTATTTACTTAAGCATGTGTAAAAGATACAAGCCTTTCCAGACTAAAATCTGTTCATTGAGCCGTGCAGGAAATGAGGAAAACGGATTGCTGTATAACATCATGTAATGTCTTTAATTCATTGCTTTCTAAAGAACCTATTTCACCATTATTATTACCGCACACATCCGCTCAAGTAGCACATTAAGAAGCCATGAAGTAATCCCTACTTATGCACGAAACAGCCAAGTACGTAGTAATCGCGCTATTCCTCATTGCACTCTTCTCATTTCCCGGCTCGTTCTCCACTCCACTCCACTCCCCTTTTCCCCTTTTGCGCTCGATTTTTACTGTTTACAAATAAAAATCAGTTTTCTTTCATAGCACATCACACGAAAAATGCATATTCTCTCCTATTTACGGCGATAACTAGTTCCTCCGGCAATAATGGCACAACTCAAAAAAAATCTCTGAAAAATCTTCCATTCCCCCACTAGCGAAATCAATGGTTCGTTTAGTTACACATCCTCCAGATAAATCATTGCATAATGGAGGTGCACTGCATTGTGATCCCGATGCTCATAGAGCCCATAAGTAGATGAATGAATGAGCCCATAAACGGCTATTTTGTAGCTGCGCGCTCAATTTCAATCCGGTTTGTGCCTCGGAGACATGCAGCCCCATTCACATTTTTTTGTGTGGTATTTATGCAGAAGATATAGACAGAAAATATGTGAAGACTTTTTCCAGCGATTTTCCCCGAAGAAAGAGTATATCAAGTGGAGGAGAAATGCAGTAAGCTATATACTAAGGACGTGCATCATGCATCTGAGGAAAGGATCTTTTTTTCCCAACAATAGAGAAATTGTATAAGGAGAGGCGACACATTAAAAAGTAATTTCTATAATTTAAAGGAGAAAACCAAAATGCAGTTTTGTAAATGGCCCAGTACGTGTTTTGTGAGTGAGTGAAAGAGACGGGAGAGCGGGAACAAGGGAAAGAAAGAAGAGAGGGAAAGAAATAATCAATATGAAAGGGAAAAGGAAGGGGAATAGTGAAGCGGAAAAGGAATCTCATGCTGTTTTACACACTCATACACATGCACACATGCACATCTCAAGAGAGTAAACGAGAAAGAGAAAATATGTAGCGAAGTTGTAAACTCTCTTCTTTTTTTTACAACAGCGAAAAAATACGAGAAAAATAGGTATACTGGAGGAGAAAGAAGAAGAAAAAAAAGAGAAATGTGTGCTCTCCCTTTTTCTTCTGCTCTACTATACTGTCTCCGACCATCACTTTTTCCTTATAAAAAAAATAAGTTTTCTCCGGTTTTTTTATAGAGGGACGTGTGTGTGTGTGTACTCGGACGCTTAATACCGTATTTAAGGTATGGCGAGTTCAACTCGCCGTTTTCATGTTTCCACTCTCACTGACTTTAGCAAAAAAAAGGTTTATCCTTTCTCTCACTTCTTGTATCTTCTTTCCCAGAACAAAATAAAATAATCTAAGCTGTTGGCTTCCCTTTGGTCTGAGTTCATACAGCTATTAAGCCACTACTTGTCTCCAGATTTCTTCATAATATTCTATTTCCTTTTATGAGAGAGAGGCGGGTGGAGAGAGAGACGCGAATGTTTATGAAAAGGAGTAGTGCTCGTGGTGGTATGCTTATCTTATCTACTGCCGACTAACTGACGACGACGTATATAAGCGTATGCACACTCTTCACGGGGAAAGCTGACATATGATGCATACATTATAAATAAGGCTATAGGGGAACAACTGTAATAAAAAAGACAAGTTTAAAGCCTCCATTTGCTAGTGCACTGGGGTAAAATAGGAGCCGCAGCCGCCTTGGTGTGAAAGCTCACCTTTTCCACCTTTTCACAGTATTATTCAATTTCACTTTCTCTGCCACAAACTTTCCGTACCCTAAAAAAATGGAGTTGTTTTGGAAGGTGCAATGAGAGCAGATGAAATGATAAAAGTGAAAAAAAAAATATTCTGCCTGGCTATTTTTAGTTTTAAGTGCTGCCGCTATATTCCTGTTAATTAAAGTTTCTTTTATTTCATCGTAAATTTCCGCTTAAAAAAGTATCAACTTGGGTAGTGCCACACACCCCTGCCAATTCACATCAGCACATAAAAATGCGGAATGAAAAAAAATATATTAAAATAGTTGTTTGGAAATCGTTATAAATGATCATAAATCTTTGAAAAAAGTCCAAGTGCGTTTTACTTCCTGCCTTTGTGGAAAAAAAATAACTTGGGAAGGAAAAAGTACCCCGTCTATGTGCAGACGAGTGAGAGAGACAGACAATCAATTTTAGGTGGAGTTGGAAGAAATAAATTTTCACTTGTCACTGCAACTTTCCCTTCCCATTTCGCAAATATAATGGAGAGTAGTTGTGTAGTAGGCGATCCCACGCTCGTTTATAGCCACTACAATTTCATTTTCTGTATTGTCATTTTGAACTTTGCTATTATTATTACATTTTATTTTAAGACGGAGCTCCGCTATCCTATTTAACCTGGCTTTTCTATATTAAAAGTGAATGGGCTCAATCATACTTTTAAAGATTTTCCTTTTGGTACGCCCACACATTTCAAAATATAACCTTCTTATCCAAATAAAAGAAATTGGTAGAAGAGCAACCCTGGAAAAAATATTTACAGTTGGATAAACCCACTCCCACTACTGCAGCCCCTCGTGGTTATGACAAGGGACAAGATTTATTGAGTACATTTTTGAGTTATCGTTGACTCCGAGTGACTAAGAGATCATGTCTTTGACGTTTTACGTCAATTCCGTGATGACTTTCGGAGAAAGTTGAGATGATCTTAAAAGAAATGAAAACCAACCGCTAACCGGCTACATACATTTACATGTGGAAAAATACCGCCACTAAAACTATTTTCTTCGTTGAGTAACGTTGCGCCTCCAATGATAACCGCTCACTCGTGTAACTCCTTTAAAATTGGAATCTCCTGTAAATACATTTTTCCCTTTTGCATTTTTTTTACCGTTGAGTAACGTTGCGCCTCCAATGATAACCGCTCACTCGTGTAACTCCTTTAAAATTGGAATCTCCTGTAAATACATTTTTCCCTTTTGCATTTTTTTTCTCCGTTGGCTTTTCAATGAACATAAAAAATGCGAAAGTGTCTAGGGACAAAGCATGTGCAATTCAAAAAGAGGAGAAAGGACTCCGCAAGGACTTACATGTAAGAAGTATGTTGTTTCGACTGACTACAGAAAGAAAAATATCCTTGTGCCGTGCCACCTCCACTCTTCCCACAAAACTCCTTTTTTTTAGACAATATGCTCCTTACTGCTCCTGTGCTGACGGAATAAAGCGCTCTGAATAAAAAGGAGTACAGTGAAGAAGAAGGAGAGTAGTAAAAAAGACCCGTATGCATATAAACTTCAATGCATACTAAGCGCGGTGGATTCGCCAGCCTTCAACTGAAAAAAAATATGTCTTGATGGGGAAAACGTAAATCTTTGAGGAACGGCGAAAAGGGATACGATATAAAAAGGGGCGATTTGTAAGTGGGAGATACCAATACTTCATACATTTTTTCAATAATAATAAAAAGCAGAGTTCATAAAAAATATGTTGAGAATTGAGGAAGGCTACAAGAATAGATTTTATTTAGCATATAGATTTAGCGGGATACAGATTATGCGTCCAAGTGCGCAAAAGTGGTGTACACGAGAAGAAGAAAAAAGTTACTTTTTGCCCCTTGGTCTTGGTCTCAGTCCCAGCTCCAGCCTCAGCAAGCGCACCTCACTCTCAAGTAGAAAATCCTTCACAGAAAACTTGAAAGGATTGCTAAGCTATGGATTACACAGTTTTCTCCTTTTCCAAGTTCACTAACTGCGCTCGCAAGGTTTCCTTTCTCCTCTCGAGAAAAAAAAGCCTGTGGTGAAGTAGCTCCAGCTTGAAGGGAAATTACTCAGGTGATCCTCTCTACAACTTCCTTTCTTGACTTTTTTTCTTTTGTTTTGTCATTTTTCTGTTCATCAATGGAAATGGCTGCACTTCTTCTACCGTGAATGCTCTTTGATGACGAGAAGATGTGTGCATTGATAAAAAAAATTGAATGGGGCTGGAAGCTAGATTACTTCGTGCACTTTTTACCTTCCATTGCACTTGCAAGTTATCCCGCTAATAAAGCAAATTATCAGTGAAATGCTGATGGCAATTTGGAAGAAGAAAAAAATAATTTTAGTAATCCAATTCTTTTGGGGAAAGTGCCGAAAAGTGAAAGAGAAATCGATTTCGCTCGACCTTCACTTTTGTTTCTGGTGCCTTCTGTGGCTTTTCAATTTCACAGTGATTAATAGAAAATGTTGACTTAAGCTTCTGAAAATAAAAAAAAGTTTGCGGTGGGAGTATATTTATTTTGCGTTAGAGTATATTATCACCTCAACAAACACGTACCTGTACTTCCACATTTTTTTAATGCTTGTCGACTACACCGACCTCTCTCACCCAAGCTTGTCTGCGTCATCGTCATCATCAAAAAAAAAGTATTTTTAGATGGGAAAAGTGCTCTCCATAACATTGCACAGTCATTGCACTACATTGCTTTTCAATGATTTCAAGAGTATAATATTGTACTGGAGCTTCTTCTATTCCATTTCCCCTTCCTCTGTTTTTTCCCTTATTTTTGCACCCTAAAAACCCCATATACTGCTTATTTTCTTATCGGAGAGTAAAAAATGCCATGTGAGGTGGGGAGTAGGAAGTCTCACCAAATAAAAGCGGTTGTTGTCTTGTGCGGGTCTCTTTCAATATTCGATGTTGATACTCCGACCACATTGAAGAAATTTATCACTTTTGCTTTGCCTCTCTTTTCCTACTCGTTTCCTGTACTCAATTCACGCTAAGGCGGCAAACGCCAGTGTAAGTAGCAAAACTTCCCCACCATTTCCTCCAAAAAAAGTTTAATGCTGTGCGTCGATGATGAGAAATGCATCCGAATCAAGACATAAGAGTGAGGTAGCAATATATAACGCGGCTGGGATGCATTTTTCTTCCATTTCCTATATAACCCAAAAGTTAGCAATAGATTTTTTTGGATGTGGACGCTATATAACACCGAAGAAAAGAGATGAAGGGGAAAAAGGTCAATGGAAATGATAAAAAATTGGTTTTCATTTCATGACTTACTTGGTTTCATTCATTTGGTTGATTTTTATCTCGCTGTATGAATGTAGTGCGGTAGATAACGCGACTCTTTCTTCTGCTAACGGGGAATGGAACGGGGAATGTAAAAATGGGAGGGAGAGAGATCTTCTCTCTTTTCCTACTTCTCTTCCACCAAAACGTTCCTTATTTTATTCTCCATTTCTCTCCGCGCAGCTTCTTTGATTTACTCTTTTTAGGGGAAATAAGCTTGAGCTGTGAGTTTATTGTTGTAAAAAAAGTTACGGAAAGTTTGTGACACCAATATTCCTGGCTTTATTGGCTTTATATTGGCTCCGCGTTTTAATGCATTATGCAGCGACCGAGAAATATATGTGAAGGAAAAAGTCGTGTATTAATTCCCTCGAAATTTATTCGATTAATTCTTTGTTATCACTCCGCCGCTACAACAATGTAAAAGGATGGGCTCGCAATTAAAATAAATTAATAGGGGAGCATTTTAAATAAAATGGTTGATGCGCTTGCTAATAGCTATTAAGTATCCACGCTGGAAATTTTTGCAATAAAAAAATGTATTATTATTTTTTTTTAAAAAAAGAGAAGCCGACTGTTTTCTTTTCTTCAGCCGCAGAGCCACGTCCATTTCACGAGTGTTTAAGTTTAGACCTCTTCCAGAGAAAAAAATGCCTGCCTTTTTTGCTTAAAAAGAATGCGGGGTTTATGTCAAAAACTGTGAGAGAAAAATAACTATGCACTTTTTACTTAAAAACTTTTCCCATTTACTGCTGACTTTTGTGTGAGTTCTTGAATACTTCTGGTGAATCAAAAATACCGTTTAAGTTTGGACTGGGTATGTGGGAGTGTATGTGTGTGTGTTTGAGAAAAGGGAAAAAAGGGAGAAGGAAAAATTTGTATTTCCCTTTTTCCACGAGATGTGTCATGTCTTATATGTCACAAGCTCATTCATTCTTCTCTTTCAACGACTTCACTTCAGTCACTCCTACCAGTGGAGTAAGTCTAGTTGTAGGAGGCCTGTTAGAACACGGAGACTAAAAAAGTAAGCAAAACCAGTAGAAGTCTTGTACAATAATATATCATGACGGTGAAGAAGAAGCTGATGACGATGATGATGACGATCAGCCAGCATGAAACATTGTACAAAGGAAGCATTCGGTTTTGCTCGGGAGATGAGGGTGCGATCCCGATGAATTTTCAACCGTTTTGCTTCCTCACTTCCTCAACTCAACTCACTTATACAGTCATAGTTGGACAAGCGAGAACGCAGTCAAAAGAGAATACATTAATATGGGCTATAATAGGATTCCTCTCTCTCTTCCTCGCCTATTATGTCCCTACCTTACCTTCCATGATCCATTATTATACATGGTCCGCTTCTAATGGCTATATAAACAGTGAAAAGGAAAACCAAGTTAAGTCAAACCAAAAGGATTGGGAAGCCAAAAAAGCCAGAAAAAGGGAAAAAAAGTAAAAGCAAGCAAAGCAAAGTTACTTTTTTATGTGTTGTGATGTGCTTACAAAAAGCACTCCCCCGAAATACTACATCAAATGAACACAACCGTTGTTGCGCCTTCCCGGAAAACTTTCTATTTGGCTAGCCGTATATTTCTCTGCAAAAAATATTTTTTTTATTTTTTTAGCCTTTTACATTTCTACTAAAGCAAAGAAGTACATTTAATTGGTGCCTTAGTCTTGCAGCCCATTCACCATTTTCCTTTCAATGACTTAAGTAGAATGTGCTTTTGTTTTTTAGGTAAAAGTGGCAAAATTAGGGATACCCTTTTTAAGGATAAGACGAAGAGAAAAAAGGAAAGTGAAAAGTTGATTTTTTTTGCAGAGCTTCTCAGCTTTTTTCCGCTTCGACAAATATGCATATTCTGCGTAATGGATTTTATTCGTGATCATTACTCTGCATTTTTTTTGTTGCGTAATATACAATTTCACAATGTTTTTCTGAATATGTGATTATAGCGCTGCACTTTTAACAGGAAATGGATTCCCTTCCTGGAAACAAAAGACGGCTTTATTGTGATATGGTCCAGAAGCAGCTTTTTATAGAACCGTTCCATTCTGTTTGCACTGCATATCTTTGTCTTTTTAATAAAAAATGAAGCAGCTACAAGACATTTAAAAAATTGCAAGTGCTACTGCACTACTGCACACATATTATGCATCTTTTTTGCGGTTTAAAAAAATGAATTTTTAATTAAATTTTTTCATATTATTCCAGACAGATTAGAAATGCTTTTAGTATAATAACTTTGACAAGATACACTTCCAAATTAGCCTAAGTAAACACCCAACTCAATACACATTTTACAACTTTACTCAAGTTACCCGTATCCCATTCCCATCTCAAGTTTCT
Organism: Acrocyrtus sp. NNG-2020; assembly: GCA_027744115.1. Classification (NCBI taxonomy): domain Eukaryota; kingdom Metazoa; phylum Arthropoda; class Collembola; order Entomobryomorpha; family Entomobryidae; genus Acrocyrtus; species Acrocyrtus sp. NNG-2020. Next base: position 48,477 of record JAHZND010001977.1, read on the forward strand.
TACAAATGAGGGAGATTAGCAAAAAAAGTGAAGCCTCCCTCATCCTTTTCTCAGAGTATATATATATTTTTTGTCAAGGACCCATAAACACTTTGGGCATGGAACCGTCAATTGATTCTTTACTCCACAAGGAGCAAAAAAATATTTGAGCTCAAGACGCAGCAACAAAAAGGAAAGGGATAATCTCCTTAAACTTGACACCCGACCGAGCCCAAAAAAACTTGCTTGAATATTTGGCTGTGTAAGTCGCCCGTCTTGTACTTACTGTCGAATTCCAGTGAAATGCTTTCAATCTTGGTTCGTGTTGTGTAGTGGGACACCTTCTTCTCCCAAAATGCTTGTGAGTCTGCCTAACTCCCATATATACATACAATATATATATATATTCCTTCCTTCTTTTTTTAATTTAGTTAGCCTACATTTATGCCATCTGAATTTATATAGTAGTAAAAAGCAGTGGCTTAGAATGCTTGAGTTTAACACGAAAAAAAAGTTTTCATAACTTTCGGGCAACATAAAATAGGAACAAACATTTTATGCCTAAAAAGTTCCACACTCTCAGCCTTTCATTCTTTTTAACTCTATTCCAAAAGCCACTCTCACTCAACATACTTCTCAACCTTTTTCCGAGTGGCAGAAGAAAATTTTTTTTTAGTGTTTGATGATGAGGTTGTGATTCTGATGGGGAGAGATTATGATGATAGCCACAAGGAGTAAGGAAACCTTGCACGTTGTAAAGTAAGTACAGTCTTAAAGGAGGCAGCAGTATATACATATAAAAAAATGCATGACGAGGAAAATGATGACTTTTTCCTTGACTTGCCTCTCACTCTTTTTTCTTCTTCTTTGAATAGCGAACTCACTTGGTTTTTTATTAGACACATCTTTCAATTCAAAAAAGTCTCTTTTCTTTCAACTACTACAACAGGGAAAAAACTCGTCTTTCTAAGACATCAAACTCAAGTGAGATTTTTTTTTCAGGGAGATCTTCTTGGTGTCAAAAATGTCAAGTCCGAATATAAAATAAACTCGTAAAGATAAGCCTCCACCTCCTTCCTCCGTTATAATATTACGGACTATTTTTTGGCCTGGCTATTATCCCTTCCACGTTATATGGGAAATATAAAACGACCGCGTTGATAGAATTGGATCCTCGCTAGTCTACGACCATAAGGATGGTAAGGTGATATAGCAGTGCAGAAAAAAATGGTCGTCTCATACTTTTCGACTTTTTTTTACTTCTTCTTACCGCAGCACAATATTTCTATCATCGAATATATAATCCGGAGGGTATACGGTACTTTTTTTCAGTCTTGAGGCTTTTTTTCCCAATTTCTCCAGTGGCATTTCTGCATAGCGTATAAAACTTCTTTTTGTGTAACTTTCGGCACTTACGCCTTTCTCGATAAACTTGAACTTTTTATTTACTTTTTCTCCAAAACTACAATCCTTGAACTGGACAATACGTTTTTTTTGCAGACAGCCAACAGACACCACTCTTTTGGTCCTTTGGTGGAGAAAGCGGAATAAAAAAAATCAATTCCCTATTATTTATGGTAGGCTCACAACTACCACCCCTAAGAAATAAAAATTATTGGCGAAAGGTGCTAAAAAGCTCCTTCTGAGCATGCATAATGACAATGACCAAGTACAACCCGAATAAACACTTTTCAAAAAGAAATAATGTTCCGAGGACAAAAGCTAAAAGAATATCCCATTACCTCCATTGTATAGAGCTATAGCCGTGGCATTTCCCAAACGCGAGTTTAATGGCGGATAGTGTTTTACTACTTTTATTTACACATTTCACCCTCGTACGACATTATTACACTCAATGAGCCATAGAACAAGGGCTAAAATAAAAATTTTCAGCCGTTTAAACACTCTCTCTTGCACAGTTTATGTAACAAAAAGTTATAAAGATTCTAACGTCATCGTCTAAAAAGGAAGAACTCATTCGTTTAATGCATATTGTCCCACAGATGTAGTCAGATTATAAAAACCGCTCACTGCTCAATACTTTGCTTAAAGTAAAATGCAAACTGAATAAAATAAAGAAACAAATGCGGTGCATCTTTTTTTCTTTTTAAATATCAAGCATGAATGTTCATTCAACCCTGCGAGATAGTCTCCCTCATTCTTCCACAATTTATCTCAAACTTTTTTTTTGGTTTCACTGGTTGAGCGCAGTTAATGTAAATATCTATATATTTTTTTTATTCCTTTGAGCACATCCTTTTTTCGCCAGCAGCGGTGGTGCTTAGTGCTTGCTTTTTTCTCTCCCTGGCTCTGGTCTCTGGACTTGGACTATCATCATCTGCTTGTTTTTTTCCTTTGCTTCTGTTATTCCCACTTGTGAAATTGCGTGGTGCTCGTGTTGTTTAATGTAGTGGGGCGTACGATCACTGTGTGTAAAGAGGAAGGTGTGAGAGTAGACCTTTTTTTATATATTTCCTTCGAAGAAGGAGGAAAAAAACGAGATGGTGATGATTATGACGGGATGACTTTGCTACTACTACACTCCTTTTTCTCTGGCTGTGAACACCGTGACTAAAATATGTTGAGGGAACGAAACCATATATCAGAAGCAGCACCAGAAACTAGCACCGCTTTTTTTTACAAAAAAAAACTATGGAATTGCCTTTGGCATTCCTTTTACATCATTTACCTCCTCCTTGTTGATATTTTAAACGGTAGATCGAGTGTCATATTATTATCACCCGGTTTCATTTTCTCTTTGGATGTGCAGCTGCAGCCGCACAACAATGCATTTTTTATAATACATTTTTCTCATTCAGTTTCATTCAGTGAGGGAAAAGTTAGCCTTAAGAAAAGCGTACTCCATTTTGTATGTCTGGAAATCAACATTTTATTTTCAGGTGACCTCTTCCTATATATTTTTCAATTGTTACAAAAACATATTTTGGTCGGGGATATGATAATGATGAGTACTTAATATATATTTTAGGCGAGGCTTCCACTTAGCGTCTTCACCTGTACCTTGCTGCTGCTGCTCACTTCTTGGGTGGTAAAAATCTAGATAATGCTAATCATCTCGGAGATGGTTTTTGTATGCTGGTAGCGGTGTACTTTACAGGAGAGTGCAATGCGAGGAAACTGCTGTCAGAAATAATGACAGGTATTGCGGCAAGAAATTATGTAGAAAAAAAAATATATGAACTGGTACATTTCTGACTTGTAATACAAAAGTCTAGTTTTTTTTACGCTTGTGAGGATTGTAAAAGGAGTGAAATGGCTGGTAACAGAGTTTTATTACGATGTGAAATGTAGCAGAGAGTGTAGTGTGTAAATAACCACATTTTATGAGGACTTTTCAGCAAAAAACTTGAGATTAGCTTAATGACTTAATTTTCTCGCGTTTTCGTTCCACGACACAACTCAAGACTGAGTGAAGAGTAGAGTAAAGGAAATCAATTTATTTCAGTTGAGTGAATGGATAGTGCCGTAAGCGCCATTCAATAGCAATTTTCACACTTATCACAATATAAATCCACCCACACACCAGTTCACCGTTTCATCCTACGCCATATAAGATAAGCTTTTTTTGCCTTTGCTCTTTGCATTGATATCGGAGAAAACATCTTAAGCCATCAAAACAGCGGAAAAAAGGGGGTAAATGCCATTGTCCCAGATTTTCGTTTTTTTCCAGTTCTAGCGCACAGATGATGCTGATCATGAATGATGCAACTTGTACAACAGGATTACAGGATGTATAAAGGAGATTAAGGGCTTATCTCGGGCAATCGAAGACGAGGTGAAAACTACAAACTAGACGTCACACAATGCTCCAGCAATTGGGTGTAGCGGAGGTGCAAGTAAAGCAAAATGTGCTTTCTTTTTTCTCCTTTCTTTAAGCTTGCTCAACCCTGTCAGTGGTGTTATTTATCGTCAACAATATAGCAACATATGGGCAGTTTTTGTGCACTGATTGAATTTTTTTTTCTGGGCTAGAAACTATGTAGTAGACTCGGCTGCACTTATGCAGCTAGAATAGCGGATATCTCCCTACAGAATTCTCTTAAGGCTGGAGAAAAAATCACGGAATGGTATTTTTCTGCAAAAAAAACTTCAAACGCTTTTGCCCCCAACTCATGCATGTTTTCTGCTAACTCTTAATCCCAGATCTCACTAAATTTTCATCAAGTTAATCTCCCATAGCTGACATACGTAATATGAGGCTTGAATCGTGGAGTCTGTAAACTTAATGAAGGTAATGCTGGAAATGTTGTAGGGCAAAGCTGGAAGGAAATTGTTGCTAAGCCGGAAGAATTTTCGTCACTTTTCTTGTTTGCAAAAGATTTCAATTTCTTCCCAAGTGGACGGAAACTTCGGGGAGTCTGGAAAATTGGTATAAATACCTCTGGGGAGAGGTGCTCCATGTCACAGTGCCCTGTTGGGTATTCTCAGGTTATCAGAGATCAGTTCTTAGGAAAGAAAGAAAGAAAAAAAGTTTTTTTCCAGAAAGCCAAAAGAACAATTGTTAGGGTGTGCAGTAGCTAATGAACTGGTTAGCTGTGGCAAAATTTATTTTGTTCAGTTGATACTTTTATTTCAGAATTTCTCGGTTTCCGGAATCGAATTTTCGAAAATGAATGCTTTGCTAGCATTTGTGACCCTGACTGGGGTAATTTGTGCACATGGTAGGTAAATGGTATGGTGCTTGAATACGTAAAATTTGCGTGTAAAAAGTACCTTTTTGCAGTAGTGTTGGGTAAGGTGGAAGGATTTTTAGCATTTTGTAACTTTGTTAGTATATGTTCTGATTATCAGGTCAAGAGAAAGGAAATTCGATTATTCCGTTCCCCAGAGTTGGCCGATCAAATGGGAATACAATGTCTCCTGGCCTTATCCCATTTCCGAGAGTGGGGAGAGATGGTGCTGGTAAATAAAAGGACTCTTTTTCTTTACTTTGCTTCTCCATTTTCGTGTACCAATTACTTGGAAATATCCGGGTGGCTGTTGGATAATTTCTTTTGTAGGATTTCATGAGGTGAAACGTCAATTGATTCCATTTCCTCGTGTAGGAAAGCGATTCCCCATGATGCCCATGTACATGGATCCTTTTTTGGCTGAGTATGAAGCTCAGTATACCCCCTGGTACGAAACATCGGATGGCATGCTGTCCTCATCTCCCTTCTCCACATCAGCTTCAGATAAGGACGACAGCAATCTCGAAGTTGATAAGAAGAGCGGCCCATCCGCCAACTCAGGTGGTGGCATGTGGTTTGGGCCTCGTCTTGGCAAGAGGAAGAAGCGCTCCATTGAGTCTTCCGAAGCATCTGCGGAGCACTCCAGAGACAGTTTGGATACCAGAACCCTTGTCAAAATCCTACATAATTTCAACTGGGCCATTGTGCCAATCAAAGGTGCTTACATGAATATATTTGTCACCATCCTCAGATAACTCCATCAAAAATCGTATTCCCTGTAGCATTATTCTAGCTGATTGCATTTTCCTCTTCATGTTCTGCAGAGAGGAGAACCTTCACCCCAAGGCTGGGACGTAGTTCCGGAGAAATTTCCGTTCACACCCGAGCTCAACCACTGACACCAAGGTATGCAATGATTTCCTTTTAAAAAATGTACATTCCGGAGAAACTTATAACGCAAATTGTCCGCAAAATTTCCTCTTATTAGTTTAGCGAAAGATGATGCTTGATTGTCAGTTGTGAGTCGTGCAACCTACATTTCCACCCCATAAAATATTTAATATGCCCCGCTACTCTCCAAATAGGTTAGGACGATCCAGGGAAATGGTGTCAACAGAGCTTGACGTGGATGAAGACACTCCCACTCATTATGCAAGAAACGACGAGCACATTGTGCATACCAAAAGTACACAACAGCCGCCTAATGACGTGAGCGGACCTCCGTTTTCACCAAGGCTTGGCCGGGATCACTACTCACCAAGGCTTGGTCGGTCAGGGGAAGACCACGACTAAAAATTTATAGGCTAAGGTGGCAATTATTTTTTCATGGTATGCCCCACTCAACCTTCTCGACAAAGACGTTACTTTTATCAGTCATACCCAAGACTGGTCCTTTACAGGAGAAGAAATGTACATTTTAATGGCTCCAAATTAGCCACCTTCTCTACTTCGAAAACTTTTTTTGCGTTCTAAAAATGTAAATTGCATTAATTCATATTATTAGGGTAAAGGATTTTAAATTTTTTAGTATACTCTTGTTCGATTTTTAGTAGGTACAGTACGTACTCTTGTGAAGCCAATACACTTACAAGTAAGATTTATCTGGCAGATGGGTTTACTACATTCCTACATTTTGCTGGGACTCATCTTGCACGCAAATCCGCTAATTATACAGCCTTCCTAAATAGAACCGTAGATTTACTCATTTTAACTGGATGGGCTTTATCAGCTCCACCATTATCAATTGTAATATCAATATCAGTCTTTTCAAACCTCTGATGTAATTATAAACTGTAAGACAACTGACGGCTGTAAAAAAATCCACTTAACAAGTCAAGTTGTTTATTAGCGTTTAGTATAATTGAAAAATTTATAGCTAAATAGAGTTTTCTTGAACTTTGAAAAAGTTGTACCTCTTTAGAGTAATTTTATGAAAGCATCAAATAAAAAAAATATTTCAAGGCGACTCGCATCACATCAAAATTGCTTCCACCTGTGAGAAAATTCTCATTTTTTTGTTTACTGAAGTACCCTGCCACTGACAGTAAATAGGCAGAGGATTGTATTATATTTACCAAACAAAATCAAAATAGATGAAGGATATATTTTCCCTTTCCTTTCATCCTTTCATTTTTTCATCCTTCATCGTAACATTTTTTTTACTCCATGTCATAAAGTAAGCACACTTATTTAATTTAATAATCAATCTCAATCATCAGCCCCACTTCAAAGACTTTTTTTTTCAGCTTCCTGCCATATCATAAGTGGTGGGTATAATTTGGCCACGCACAAAAAATAATATTATTTACTATGAGCGATGAAATGATATAGCCATGATAAGTCTTCTTACAGACTGCTCAATGGATTGATAAATTGA
>JAHZND010001978.1:0-15088 GCA_027744115.1 Acrocyrtus sp. NNG-2020
AAATGTCACTAATCATATTATGCAATGCGGAGAGGAAAAGCAATCTTAATTTGATGGAGGAAGGTGTGGTGAGACCGCTTTTTTGAAGGACTGCTAGCCAGTCTGACTCTACGGAATTAACATGTCTTTAATTTTAAAAGCGGATTAACGACAACTGCAAGTATTGATGCGCAATGATACGATAAAGCTTTTTTTGGGTGATCTGATCTGGTGTCACATTCGCATTCACAATGACGAAATAACAATTGTTGCTTTCATGTAATTTATGCGTTCGGCACAATTTAAAAAATCATTACCGCAAATAATATTAGGTATAATAATAGGTATGTATACGAATTGAGATAGGTATGCCATGTTTAGTTTGTTTTCTTGTATTTATTTGCAAAGATCTGCACACTTGAGATTTGACCTTCTTTCTAATTGATTACATTCGTATTCTGTCCATAGTCCGTATTCTGGATATGACTTGTTTCTGGAAAACTGCATCGTGGAAGTACTACTTAACCTAATTTTTATTTATCAATTTAGAATTGTACCTTCATACACAGTATTTCTTATCCCTTGTCTCATTTAATTTATGTAACTAACTGGTTTTAAAATATCAATAAAATTGAAAACGTGTCTTTTATCTTGAAATCGTGTCTTAAAATCATGCATGAACATAGGCACTTTGGTACCGACTTTTTCCAGTCAGACCATATATTAAAAATAATTGCACACTTTGGCTGTTCCTGTTTACCATGTGTGTGTAAACCGGACAGCAAAAATGAATGCGCTCGTTTCACTCAAGGATTATCAAAAGAAACAGATATAAAAGATTTATATCTGTTTAAAGGTCTCGAAGGAGTGTGATTTATTGTCACCAAATGCATAGCAGAGGTCGCGTTTCTGGAGCTAGGATTACACATTTTTTATAGGCTAAGCATGATGACGCGACGGAAAAAGCGATAAGTAAGCAGTTTCACTCTCAGCTCACCCAGTTTCAGTTGCTTTATGATATTTGAAGACGACAGGTCATTTGAATTGCATTTGAAACTGTAAAATCTTTCTTTTAAAATGCGTAACGGAAACGCAAATGGAGCTTCAATTTCAATTCCTGATCTCATCCGGAAAAAACGAGATGGGAAAGAACTTAGCGAGAAGGAGATACAGTGCTTAATAGACAAGCTGGTTTCTCAGGATGAAAATTCCCGAGTGCATGACTCCCAAATTGGAGCATTTCTGATGGCCACGTTCCTAAATGGCCTGTCTGCTCAAGAAACGAGTGCGCTAACCAAATCAATGACCTACTCGGGCTATACCTTCAGTTGGCCAATAGAATGGAAAGGAACTGTGGTCGATAAGCACAGTACTGGTGGAGTAGGAGATAAAGTCTCCCTAGTACTTGCACCTGCACTGGCTGCTTGTGGTCTAAAGGTTCCAATGATATCAGGAAGAGGACTCGATTTTACAGGAGGAACTTTGGACAAGTTAGAGTCAATCCCTGGCTTTACTGTTTTGCTGTCGAAGGAGCAGATGAAGAAAATTTTGGGAAATGTGGGATGCTGTATTGTGGGGCAAACTGAGGATATAGTTCCAGCAGATAAGCTGCTGTATTCTATGAGAGATATAACAGCTACAGTCGATAAGGAAGAGCTGATTGTCGGTAAGTTTTGTTGCGTACGCAAAACAAAGATCCTTTTGATGTTTGGATTTACTACAAAATAAATAATGGAAATTTTATCAAATTTTATTTTCATAGCTTCCATCATTTCCAAGAAAGCAGCGGAAGGATTGGATTCCCTTATATTGGACGTAAAAACGGGAAGAGGTGCCATGATGAAGCAACTAGATCAGTCTAAAAGTCTTGCAAGGAAACTGGTCGATGTAGGAAAGAGTTTTGGAATGGACGTAACTGCTCTAGTGACCGATATGAACACGCCCCTGGGCAACTGTGTTGGGAATGCATTGGAAGTTGCAGAAGCAATTCAAACATTAAGAAACGAAAGGCCAGCGAGTGACCTTCTCAAGCTTACATGCTACACAGGGGGTCATCTTCTCTACTCCAGTGGACTAGCAGATTCGGTAACCTCCGGGGAAGGAAAAATACGTCAGGTTATAAAAGATTTATCAGCGCTTTCCAAGTTCCAGCAGATGCTAGTCGGACAAGGTGTAGAGGCTCAGGTGGCCGAAGAAATTTGCAGAAAGGATATGTGGCTTCACCTCCCAAAAGCAGTTAAAATCACAAACATTGAAGCCAAGGACACTGGATTTGTCAGCGATATTGACCCGCTGGAAATTGCAAGAGTTTGTCATGCCCTTGGCTGTGGGCGAACAAAACCTGGAGAGAATGTATTGCTCGAACCTGGTGTTGTACTGAAAAAGAAGCTGGGAGATTCTGTCCATGCTGGAGAAACACTTTTAGAAGTGCATGAGGGCATCATACCTGCTGACCGTGAAGGACATATAGCTAGACTACTGAATGCTATCCGAATTACTCGTGAACCTGTTCCAAAGCGGGCTCCTTTAATAATTGAAGTTGTCCAGTAATAATTCCTCTGGATGCAACGTAGATGTAGTGTTATTATCAGTTGACAGTTTGTGCAATAAATCAATCTTGCTTTGTAGCTTAGCAGTAAACACGCTTCAAATTTTTTAAGTCGGTACAAAAAATGTGCATTTATTTCCAAAACATGATATGGATTCAATGGATTTCATAATATCACTCTTCATAAATCATTCCAAAAAAATAACGCCTACGTAAATTCTATACAATCCTAATCTTATTTGAATGCAATAATAAATCCATTCGAAGGTTAAATGAATACATCTAATTGCTCTGTCGAGCATACAATCCTCGATATACATAATAAGTAGCATAAAAGTAGGTCTATTCTATCTGTATCTCGTGTAGGTAGGTGCATAAAAAAGTTTAAAGGTCAAGAGTTACTATGAGCTAATTTTACAATGTTATAACTACTTGATTTTGCAATCATTCCTAAATTAGTCACCGCAGCCTCCTTTGTTCTCCGGTTTAATGTGATTATTACTTGACTCTTCAAAGTTTGGCTTCTTAGTAGTGGTAGCGTTACCGTCACCTTTCAAGATGGTATCCAACCAACCTCGATATTTGGCAATTTCCATGCTTATGTTTGGTATGTGTCGGTGACCACAGCCCATTCCCCATGCAATCACTCCAGCAAGATACGATTGTCCGTTGGTGCCGTTGCAAATCAGAGGTCCACCCATGTCTCCAAAATGAGGACAGACATCACCGTTCGCCGCTCCAACGCAAAGTTGGTAGTCTGGATCGAATCGTGGGTATACCGAAGCGCAAACGCTCTTTTGATTGATGGTGATACGACCTTTCAACATTTGCTCTGAGTATTCAATGCCCTCATTCCAGCCCCAGCCTGCTACAGTGCACTGTCCTGAAGTCTGTTGATTTCTGCTGGGAAGGTTAATCGCTGAAATTGACGAACTTTCACCGAAGGGAGTGCTCATCTCTAAAACTGCAATATCGTGATCGAATTCATTGTAGTTTTCATAATATTTAATGTCTCGCACTGTTCGCTGCTCCTGTATCCCCGCTTCCGCTTCGCTCAGTAAAAGCGCTCCCGCTACTACGAAGAGATTTGACTTTCTGCGGTCCGCTAAACAATGTGCAGCAGTTACAATTCTTGACATATCGATCAGTACGCCGCCACAAACGTGGCCAGTTGAGGTGTGTTCCATCTCCATTATAGAAACGAGAAACGGAAATTCTCCTCGAACAGCAGGGACCCCGTCAACGATGTTTATGGAACCTTCTTTTGCTGGGGCACACTGAGACAAGTGTAGAGATAGTAGAAACAACGATGCGAACAATAACGACGACATTTTGCTTCGGTGTTTTAATTACAAATTCGGATTTCTATACAAAAATACAACCAGGGTAAAATGAAACCTACTTCTGGTAATGCTACTTTCAGACTCCGCAGGCTGAGAAGTATGAGATACCCTTTAATAGAGACAATTTTCTCCAGTTTTACTCGTGACAAATTAAATAAAACATGTCTAGGTGGCATGAATACGAACAAATAGGAATTAACCTGTTAAGTCACCTGATAAGATATAAAATATTAAAGAGTGACTTCACCATTTTTTGGCTTTCTATCTTCACAATCAAAGTTTCTGCACGAACGAATTGTGAAATACCATTTTTGCATTCATCTTTCTCAAGTGCTTATTTCTTTCTGAAAAGTAATATGTCCAGTTTATACCATGCAGCATCCAAGGAACAAAAATACAGCTTGTATAGGTATTGTATAGCTAACCTAACCTAACCTATACAAGCTGTTCCTTGTGCAGCATCCAGCAGCATTCTAACCATAAGGAGACTACAACCCCTTGCAACCAATTACTACCAAAGAATTATATACAGGGGAGTTCACTCGGACGATGAGTGAACTTGACCTGATATGATATCATCATATTAAAAAATGATGAACAAATAGCTCCATATAACTAGTGCTTTTTGGTGCTTGTGCTATACGTGCATTGTGTCATAACATGTGGGTAAAGTGCATTCAGAAAACCTGTACATTTATTATATTCCCCTAGTTAATTACATCATGTATGCAGAAGGTGATCAAATTGTCATATAACAGCTTAGCATGCATGGTCCGACAAGAAGAATAGAGTTTGGAAATATAAAAAATCGTTTTTTTGGGATTATCCAATTTCCCCCATGTGTCAGTATTTAATTCCCCTGTCTGTGGGATTAACATATTATTCCACTTAAGTGTGTTGTAAACACTCCGAATGTAATATTTCATTTTATTATTATGCACTTTAAAGCTGCTTTAGCCAGGCGTTTTGTTCGCAGAAAACCAATTGACTTTCTTTGATTTTTAGACTGAAAGTCAATAGTCAGCCAGTATTTCAATGAACTACTGCAAGAAATTTATTTATTGTAATTTCTGACCTGAAAGAGGTGTACGTGCGATTATTATTTCAATACAAACTGCAACTGCGTAGCAATAACATTCAACCTTTAGCTTAGATTTATCTTTATTTACTGGAGTATTGTAAAACGAAATGGCTTTGTACTCTGGACTAAAATCCTGTGATTTGGAAGTACACTACATCAGTTAGCATTTGCAATAATAGTAATCAAGTTCAATTATTTATAAAAGCTACATGCGAAACTTGAGCAGATGTAACTGGTTTCATTTACTCATAATAAATTTAAAACGTATGTACGAAACTTAAAAAATCACAGTCGGGGATAATTTATGATTTACGACTTTATACAAACTTAACTTTTTTATTTTAAGCATTAAAATTATGTCTGATCAGGTCGGTTATCATCCGTATTTTATTTTTCTCATAAGCCCTGGCTAAAAATAGGCTTAAAAATAGTAGGACAGCTGTTGATAATTAAATCTTTATCTCCCGATAGTCCCGATGAATTGACAATAAATGCAGAAAATACGCTTATTATCGCAGTATTATTTTTATCTATCAATAACTATCGTCAAACAACTCGTGCGCTTGAGTTAACTTACGCTGACACTCTCACGAGTTGGGTACTTCTTGTATAAGTAATTATGCAATGAAATGATTATGTTTAAAAAGTTGGCTTGGTCATTCGGGAAAATATCCCGTCATTAGGGAAGAAATGACGTAAAATGTATAAAAAATCCCGTTACATTTTTTAATGGAAAACGTCTGCATTATTTCACGCAAGCACACACACGTTTACGGATGTAGATAGGGATGCATGACGTACTTATTACTGTGATATCTGCTGTGAAACCTGTTTGATCAATTTCTCGCCACTTGTCTGTCCGCATCATTTATTTGAGCAAAAAAAAATGACTCCACACAGCCAAAATACTTTCCGCTGGACGACGGATGGTGGTTAGCTCACTGACTGGAACCCTCCTGCTTTCTCTTTCTTCTAATAGTTTTGCAAGAAAAAAAGTTTTCTATTGTCTTTATCGGTTTATTTATGATTGTGGCTCCCTATTATACTAAAAAATCTCCTTCCCACAAAACAATGGTTCTGAGAATTGCCACGGCTGAGAACCGCCGCCAGTGATAAATGATATCATACCTGGGTATCTTCACAATGGCATTACAATACAGGGTAAAAAATCTGATTTCCGATGTGAATCGGTGCATATGAATGTGTGTATTTATATAGCTGAGTATGAGGTAGTTAAAGACCATAACTATTTGGGGAAGAGTAACTGAGGTGTGATGAGGAAATGACCACCAAACGTTTTCTAAAAGTAATTTGGATGTGTACAAGGGCAATACTACGAAGAACTCACTGAAAACATTTTTTTGTAAAGACACTGTTTGACCTGATTTGAAAAGTAGGATTTTTTTAGCAAACTCGGTAGCAACAATGACAGCAAGCCAAAAGTAATTTGCTTTTCAGCCAGAGAAAGTAAAAAAAATATATATTTTGCATGTATATCGGCTATGCGTGCTCTGTTCGCATCCGCCAACGGTGAAATAAAAAGGGGGAAACAACATAATAAAATAGGTAATGACACCCGTACCACGAGATGATCGGTTCGGACATTTCCACGAACTGGCTTGACTTTTAAGATATCATTGTGACGAATGTGATTTATTCGTGTTTTGATCTACTTTCACTAGGCACGACCTATGTTACTCAGTCCGTATTTAAATAGACAAATGTAAGTCTACAGCCATATCAATTTAGGTATGTGCAAAAAAAGCTGCTACGTTGCTTTTGATTTGCAACAAACAAAACAATACAGCTAAGCAAGAAAGCCGCTACTGGACAAAAGGAAATTTGCACAAAAGACTCCACTGCCCTGAGAACGTCCGGGAGCGCCCATTTTTATGTAACTGGTGAAATACTGGGTATAATGATTGTGTCGAAAACTACAAAAGAAAACAAGAGCCTAAGTCGTGGTCATTACTTTTAGAAGGATGGAACGTGATGAAAGGTGTACTATGCTGGTGATTGAGATGGGAGGGAGCTGTTCAAGGTCCTTGGTCAGACAATAGAAAAGCGAACTATTTTTAGGTACACGGTACATTTCACAGTAAATGCAATTATTTGAGTGGAAAATGCACAGGGCAGCCCGACAATAGGTGATTTACAAATAAAAGAAAGATTTGGTTTTTTTGTTTAATGAAAGGAGCTGGAGAGAAAAAAAGGAACTAGGCATAATGTGCAGTCGGCAGTAGGGACGACCTTCCGGATCGGTTTCTTTTCATACCACAAAGATAGCTATGCAATTTGGGAAAGACAAACAGAAAAGTTTTTTTCTGTGATTAAAACTTTGTTTCAAAGCCAAAGCCAAGATAGTAGTAATATGATGAAGAAAAAACGTCGTAATCAGCAATCAACCTAAAAATCTGCCACTGCAGTAAGGCCGTGGTAATTTTCTTAATGAAGTGACAGGAGACATGGTATAAATAACTTTTTCGTGCACGTGGCGGGGTGCATTCGCTGATGTTAATATTTTATATGAATAATGTCCGCATTTTATCATATTCACAAAGGTGGAATGCTGCCAAACTTTTTGTGCATAGTTTGCTGCACATGCATCATGGAATTTTATCTCCATTGAGGTCGCACAAGAAATATACAATTTACGGCCAAGAGTTGCAAGTTGTGACCAATCGCACTCAATTTTATACAGTTAGTTGGAGCAGATAGTAATCAAAATTCAAATTGCTGGTAAAGTTTTGCAAGACAAGACAGAATACAAAAAAATTGCAACAATTTGGATGGTAGTAAAATAACAATCTCTCAGTCAATTTTATCGAAAGACTCTAACTATGACTTTTTATACTGTATCAAATTATTTTAATTACGCATAAGAAACGAAGTATTCCAAGGGATATCCTATCTCATACCTTTTTACTCCGACTTCCGTTAAAATTCAATAGAATATGAAATTGCATACTTTATTTTTACAGCGTTTCTGCCCTGTGTTGGGGTTATACTGTTGGGCACTAGGCTATAAATTTGTGACAGGGTTTTGAGACATTAAAGGCCTCAGTAAAAAATGACTTTCATGGTATCGTCTCTGTCTAGAAAATACCAGACGAGAATGTTGAGTTTTCCAGAAAATTGAAGTATTCTTTTCTCTGTCTTCCATAAAAATAAACCTGTACAAGAGAGCAGACTGGAACTTATTATATTTTAGTATTTGTTTGTCAACAAAGAAAGTTCATTGGAGTTGACTCGTTGAGAGTTTGGCATGAAATGCGGGCACCACTACCACTACCACTACCACATCACTCTCTATGCAATTGATTAGCTGGCTGCTGGTTCAATTTTTCTCACATTCTCTGGAGTCCTCATCGAAAAATGCTGCTTAATACAATCCAGCCAACATCTGTTAGCCTTGACTAACACTGAGAACTTAATACCTGGAGAAAAGTAAAAGGGAAGGAATCTCTTTGTGGGGAAAGTAGTCAGGTTTTAGACCCGAGTTGTGTGGCACGGATTATTGTCGTGGAGTAGCGTGCATGGAGAAATTGCTGAATTCCTCCACTCTGCAACTTCTTTCAGAGCAGTCATCGTCCAAATCGTCATTTTCAGTCAGCTCGATAGACATTGCATGTTCTTCTCCTGTGTTGTTGAAGTTGCAAAGTAAATTCTTCCCGATCCAACCACGAGGTTGGCAGCATTTTTCCCTTTTTATTGACAAATCAACGTACCAGTGAAAAATCGTTTTCTTCATTCTTTGGAAGAAAGAAGGTGAAATTAGTAAAAATTGATTTTTTGTTTTTTTTTTGAAAAGGTGGAAATCTTTCTGAAAGGGATATCCGTAATGCCGGAATTACTCCCGCAGCAATGTCCACTGAAAGCAATTCTGGATCTTCGCCATCTTCAACTGTCCCAATAGGGAAATTGAAAGAGCCCCGTGATCTGTACAGTACGGCAACCCTCCTTCACCCCATAAAATGGCCGGTGGAATGTCAAGTGATTCCAGAGAAAATTCGCCACATCGAATCCACCCCACACAAGTTGGAACCTTTCTACTCTCCTTCAGGAAAGGAACCTCAACCCCAGCCAGTTGGCGTTGAAATGGGCACAGTTGTTTACGACTATCAACCAAAACTTTCAGTAGACTACTTTTGCCGTGCAACAATTGGGGGATCTCAAGACTTAGAAGACTACGACTGCGTACACAATGCCTCAGAGCCGACTGCACTTCGTTTTGAAAGTAGATTTGAGAGTGGAAACTTGGCCAAAGCTATTAAAGTCACGAACACGTATTATGAGCTGTATTTACGACCGGATCTATACACAGATCGCCATGCCCAGTGGTTCTACTTTAGGATCCAAAACACAAAAGATGGCATTCAGTACAGATTTTCAATCGTGAATTTTAATAAACCCGACAGTTTATACAGGTATGGACTGAAAATTCTAATGTATTCAGAAAAGGAAGCGCAGCTAAATAATGTAGGCTGGACAAGATGCGGCCAGAACATTGCATACTTCAAAAACGACATTTCGTAAGAGCACAGAAATCTTCGAATTTCTTGCGTATCATAAGCATTTTGCTAAACAAATTTAATTTTAAACTCTTAATATTGCATACTTCAAAAACGACATTTCGTAAGAGCACAGAAATCTTCGAATTTCTTGCGTATCATAAGCATTTTGCTAAACAAATTTAATTTTAAACTCTTAAAAAACATTTCAGACCCGACGAGAATGGACCGTACTATACCCTCACTTTTAATTTAAAGTTCAGACACAGTAACGATACAGTGTACCTTGCACAGTGCTATCCATATACATATTTCACGTTGCAGAATTACCTCAAAAGCATAGAGGTAGCTTACAAATAGCTAAAAAAAATAAATTCATCCTCAAGAAATATTTTTTTTTGCCAATTTAATTAACTCTTTATGATTGGCATTGGCATAATAGGATGATGAATTCAAGTCCCAACTTCTGACAATCCGTCTTCTCTGCCGATCTTTAGCTGGGAACAATGTCCATGTTTTGACCGTAACATCTCCGGATAGCCAACAATCAAACATTTCCACCGCCACAATAGTGCCACAACAAGCAACGCCTTCAACTCCAGTAGTGGCGTCTGCGTCTGGAGTAACAAATTCCGAGGAGGAACCTGCTACACCTAATGCAAACAAGGTAGTTTATTTTTGAACACATATTAAATTATGTGTCTGGTTTTCTGCTCATTATAATTTACCAATTTCAAAGGAATTTATTCACCTATTTCATTCCTCTCTGTACCACCTTCAGCTTTGCTATTGTAACTTCTCCCATTCCTCATTTGTGTACAAGAAAGGCAAATAAAGAAGCTTGTTTAGAATCGATTTCATGGATTATATTTTTGAGAAAGTCCATACAATAGCAGATATAATGGCTTTGTCCATTTGTAATAGCAATACTATGGAATATGGTGTAGCTAGTAGCTGACTTTGTAGCAGGAAATGGCTTTAGCTGCCAGCTAATAATAAGAGCATTCTTAAGGGTAGGTTGGAGGAATGCACATCATCAAGAAAGGAAAAGGAGGTGAGGGGACATGTCAAAAAGAATTTGTCATTGTCGTCTCCGTCTCTGTGTTCTTTCCACACACGGAAGACGGAAGTAGAGGAGTAGACATAGCGGAAGTAGAGAATAATATTGCTTAACATGAATATTTTATGTAAGTTATAAAAGGGAATGGCCCTTATTATGTCTGCAAAATTAATTTATGAGAATAATTTTTTTCCCATTATGTCCTTTTTTACAGAAACCCGTGTAATTGGTCACACAAATGATAAATTTTGCATCCAGAAGTCTGAAAAATGAAAACGGAATAATGGTTGGATTGATTTTCTTTTTTCAGTTTTCATTCCAGAACTGCAAATTTAAAATTCAAAAGAATAAAGAGGGAACTGGACGGATATTTGTGTGGACATTAGGAATCGTAAACAGGTAGAAATATTAAATCCGCTTATATTGTCTCAAGTTTCCCCAAAATCAGATTAAATCATTTTAATCTTCTAGTTACACCTTGGAAATTTCCCTCGGTGGATCCACAATGCCTTCCAGGCAATTTACTCATTTCAACACAGCGGACTACGAAGCCTGCGGGCGCCACTTTTGCGAAACCCTGCTCGATTACTCTGATACAACCCCTTTAAAAGAAAATTTACGAGAGCGAATTCTTCAAAAATTATGCGATGAAGGATCAACTGCTGACGAGCCAAAGAATGTCATACTCAGTGACTATTCCAGTCTAAGTCATAGCGAAACTGATGGAGAGGACGAGAACGAAGACGACCGAGATGATGACTCCTCGCCTGAAACGGAAACGACAAACACATCGTCAACCAGCAAGACCACATCTGGAGTTTCGTCGTTGTCTCTACCGCAGTCCAGCTCTTGGAATACACTAAGTTCCGGGAAACAACTGAAGCGACAAATGAGCATAAGAAAGCCTCACAATAGCTCACTCCTTCAGCACAAAACAAAGCCAGCACCAGCAGGACGCAATTCTCTAAAGCCCTGCCCTGGTCCTACCAATGAGAACACCAGGTCGCCTTTACCAGTACATCGAGCAACGGTAGACTTCACGAAAATCAAACAAAGAAAAGTAGACGAGTCCGTGACATTCCAGATTGTACCACCACCTCCATCGCCGAATATTGAAGACAATGAAACAGATGTTCCCCCCACAAGGGAAATTTCAGCAGCATACAAACGGCTCACCAAATTTAGAAGAAAGTCCAGAAAAAACAGTGCTTCTTTACTATATGTACCCTCTCTAGACAATGCAGACCACCTCAGGCACCATTCCCCACAGCATTATCAGCTAACAGCAAAATGCACAAGAATTCTTTTCGATGATCCTTTCAATCCTCCAGGCACGCGTGTGCAGAAACCTTACATTCACAGGACTTCCTTCAGATCAACTGCAATGGATGCTGTAGATGCCACTGATCTCAACTCTGGAACAGAAGATGAGTGTGACCCTTACGATAACATGTCAGCAGTAAAAAGATTTCCAACTGGAACCACAACGCCAACAATAAGAATCACCGATTATGGGGAACCTTCCTCAAGTAAGTGGAATTAATGAAGATCTTTATTTATTGACTGGAGACATGTCCAAGTTAAAAGTATCCAGTAGTCAACAGCAATATCGTTCCAGCTCTGATTCAGAGTCTCAAGCCAATCATCAAGCTTTCCCAGTCTTTGCCCCATTCGTTCCCAGCTATCCCTGTGGGGAAAGCATTTCTCCAGACTTTCTATCCAGGGAAACCATCCTCCTCCCCCAAAGGAGAAGACAATCAACTGACTAGCTCATTGTCGGATACAACTCTTGCAGCTAGTGATGTTCCTTCAACCTCAGGTAACGGTAAATCTGGAGGTGCCGCCGGAGCGAGACGAAGTAGTATAGGATATTTAGTCAGCGGAAATGGAACTTTGCCTAAGGGAAAGTTACAAGCTACTGGTAGCACAATACTTGGTTCCAGAGAATCAACTTCATCCTCAAGAAGAAGAGTGTCCTGGACAGGAACGCTAACCGTTAGTGTCCCTACAGTTCCAGCTAGTGCGGCAATTGCTGTATTAAAGAGCCCTACAACATTTAGCAAATTTACAAATAGAAAGTCATTTAGAAAGAGTAAAAGCTTGAAATGACAAGCCTATGCTCCAAGGCAGCCAACAAAGACAGAGTAGCACTGAAATGACGGATTCAACAGGATCCCTTATTGGTTCCGTCTCGGTTGATAAAATCTGTTTCGCAGGTGCAATGGGTGGAAGAGGCAATGGAAAGAATGACAAAAGCAAGTTTGGATCCTCCAGCCAGCCAGCTAGTAGCATAACAGCTATTGGAAACGTTGGAATGGGTAGCGGATCATCAGTCCAAACGAGGAAAAAACGAGGGAAGATGAAACGAGCTAAGAATAAGTAGGTCTCATGCCACACTGCAAATATTTAATTACATTTTACAAACAAGTTAGTTTGCTTAAAGTGAGATAGTCCGATAGTCGTCGCAGTATTTTAGTGACATTTTTTAAAGAAAAATCCATTTATATCATTATAAAAATTATGAATACATTTTATACATAAATAAAAATCACACCTCCATTTATCACCTCTGAGGTCCTGACGATGAGTATTACTACGTTTACAAAAATAAGGATTGAGAAAACATGATAAACTGGAATATTTTACCTGGATTATTTTAAGATAAATTCTTACGGCGAAGTATGCAGGCGCCATTCCACCTTCCAGTAATTACAATTTATAAATTCGTTTTACAATATTACATGAAGTTATTCTGAAGTATTTTTTATCAGAAATATTCTGACAGTCGTGCGTTAGCACAATGATTCCTTATACGCCATGATTGAGCACATTTTAAGCTATGTTACATGAAACTTGTNATATTACATGAAGTTATTCTGAAGTATTTTTTATCAGAAATATTCTGACAGTCGTGCGTTAGCACAATGATTCCTTATACGCCATGATTGAGCACATTTTAAGCTATGTTACATGAAACTTGTCTGTCATATCCTCAAATTTGAAGCTAAAGCTACAATCCGTCAGACTACGTAACTCATCCGTCAATCAAGTGAAGGATGATTGGCTACTGGAGTGATGTCGAGACATAATGAAATCATTCTCTTTTTTATTCGCTGCCTCATTAAAGCAGCTTGCAGACATAAAAATTTTTGTTAGCTGAAGCAGAGTGAACTGACAAAATCAAATATTTTTGTTTAGTAAAATTTAAAACTCCACAAAATTGTAGCTAAAAATGAAGACTGCAGTTTTTCTCCTGTCCGTTTTGATACAATACTCCAACGGAAGGTCCTATCTTCAGGCTGATGGCACCACTGACACTTACACCTTAATGCAGCGAGTTTTCGGAGGACCATCTTCAGCAGTGGAAGTACCCGACTGTGGGCACGCTAACTTTGGCCCACACATAACCCAAGTACGTGACCAGTCAATAAACGGATATGTGTTTGCATTCCATTATACACATCCAACCCGACGATGATCGATGCCTGAAATTTGACAGGCAGCGAGTAGAGCTGAAAACGAATGACAATGTTTCCACTGACAAACTTACTGGCCATCTTGGGGACTACATGACCTTATCTTGGGACTTTAAACTGGACGCTGATTTCCAGCCTGCATATAGTTTTTGCCATGTTCACCAACTGAAAGCTGTTGGGGGTGATGACAGCATGCCAATTATAACTCTGAGTACGAGGAGATCACATCCGGATAATATTGTACAAATTATTCACATGGACTCCAAAGGAGGATATGAGATTTTGGAACATGTGCTATTAGAGCCATGGCTAGGTGAATGGGTGCACATTGTGTCCAATGTTACTCTAAGTTATGAAGGAAGTTACAGTATTGAAGTCACCAGAAAATCTGACGGGTTAAATTTGCTATCTTTTCAATCTAACAATATCGACATGTGGAGAAATCAGACTGGTTTCATTCGTCCGAAATGGGGTTTATACAGAAGTAAGCAAGAGGCTCAGGTGAGCCGAAATGAAACTGTTCTATTTCACAACCTCTGCGTTGGAACCGGCAGCCAAGAAATATGCTCATAAAAAAGGGTAATTAATAATGAATTGAAAGACTATCTCCTTTTCTTTTGTCGAAAGAACCAGATCCATTTATGACATTGTGTCTTACTTTTTATATGTAATTAATTAATTACATATGTGCGTACTTTCACTGTTATCTAGGTATATAAAAGTATATAGGAAAGTAAAAATAGGTAAGTAAGTGTAAAGTTCGTTAAAATAATTTGTAGCAATTATCAAAATGTTTATTTCAGTGATTGAGATTTAAATAAATTAAATGAAGTGATTTATTCATACAGAATTAGTTTAAAACTGTAACTGTACTTAAAGCTATCCATTTATTGGATTTAAGCATCATTTTCGTGTTCGCGTGACTTGACTGCGCCTTATTTTTCAAACATGCATGGACATAATATTTTTTAATACTTCAAAAAACACTTCAATCTTGGACGTGAGTAGTTACTTCATCTTCAGCCCCAGTCTTTTATAATTTATGCAAGAATTTTTTATGGTTTTTCGGATCGATCCCCTACCCGTCCCT
>JAHZND010001979.1:0-15360 GCA_027744115.1 Acrocyrtus sp. NNG-2020
AGCAGACTCTATTACATCACTGTAGTAAAATTCGTTTTCATTAGAAAGCGCCGTCCAGTCCACTATAATTATGTTGTTGGAGGAATTTTGTTGTGCGTATGCTGAAAATATTGCAAAATTGGGTCGATCCAGTATTGAGAAATTTACAAAAGTTAATTTTATTTTAATGATAATTTTTTTTCTAATGATTTGCTTACCATTTCCGATTTTGTATATTCCTTGTCCACCTATTTTCTCTTCAGGAGTAGTGCCGGAAGGGGTAAAGCCATGAATGATGATGTGCACTGCTCCCCCTGGAGTCCAGTTTGACCCTGTTCCAGAGCCATCATTTGATATCAGGACGTATCCAGGATGACTTTATAATAAAGATTTCCAAACCATTTTAAAAATAAATTCATATCTGACTAAAGTCAATTTGCAGAGTGTTGCTAAATATATTTTGTGTTACGTCTTCCGCTTTAGAAAGTAGCGAATTTGTTGCTGCCTTTCCCGCTTCGCAGCGTCGGACCTATCCTTAAATAATATATCAAACCAGCCTTTTGCGTGCACCGTTTGATTTGCCTTTGCAGGGTTGTCTTCATGTGTTTCGTTTACTTCGGGGCCATCCCGGTACCAGTCTCTAACGTCTACAAAATTATATCTGCACATTTTAGATAAATAATTTCTCTGAGAAAAGTAGGAAGTTTTTTTTAAATACTTACTATGCTCCGTGGAGGGTACTAAGTCGTCTTTCAGAATGCCGTCAACATAATAATTCGCGCTTGCTGAAGACATTTTCGGCGACGGCTCTGTGGAGTTGCATCCCCCTAAGGGGGCAACCGTTAGAAGGGAGCAGCCAAGAAAAATAAGCTTCAAATACATAATGCTTTGTACCATTATTTCACGGCACAATATGGAGACGAATGAAAATCAGATTTGTCTTGTAGAGCATTACCTGTAGCAACCATTAGCAAATTATTGCGGTATTGTTTAATTATATTTATGGCACAGCCAAGTTTTGAGCTTCCACTATCAGGCCATGCAATTTTCCTTGAGCTGTAGACATTAAAAGCGTACATATCTGATAATTTTCGGTAATAAACTTCTTCGACGATGAAAATATTAGCTAATAATTTTTTACAATGGATAATTAATTATCAAGTGCAACTAAACCAGTAACAGAAATTCCTTCTTATAAAAATTTAATACTTTTGTTTAATTTCATCGCTAGCATAATATGTACATGTCTTGAGCATTATAAATAGATGAGTAAAATTTGTTATTAGTAAGCCTCAGCTTTCTTGCGTTTTCTTCGGTTCGGCTTCTGGCTCGTCGTCGTCACCGTATAATTTTAAGCCTTTAACGTGGTACCATACCATCACATCACAGAGAAGGCCGAAGAAGCACAGAGCTAAAAATATAACAAAATTAATTATTGTGATTTTTCACTGCATCAGAAAAAATTAATTCGATCATAAAACGCAATCTTATTGAATTTGTAGACAGAGACGTAATTTACCTGCGGCAGTGGAGCTCATTGCATAAGCGAACTTGACGTCATCATAAAGCAGACAATTTCCTTTGCCGCCGCACTTTGTTCCCCATCTGATGCACGCGGAGTCTGTAAAAATCGATTTTATTAGAGAATATTTACAGACCAATTTTTCACACGAAACCTGTCAACGTCTCTTTGTAATCCGGATGTAGACAATTGAATTTTTTTTTCAAATTACCTATAATTTTTCCGTACATTATAGGAGAGGGTATAGATACTATGCTCCACATTGCAAATGATAACCCACTGGCTAGTGACTTTTGGGAGCGGGCTACACATCTGCAATGATAAAATTCATATGAAAATTGCGTGCGAAAAAGAGTGCAGCTGATTTAGTGCACTTTAAATACAAATCTGTAGGATAAGTAATAATTTTGATTTTTTACCTGTATGGAATAAGAACGTTTCCAATTCTTCCAAAACTAGCTCCAAACCGGACTACTGCCATTAAACCTAAGAAAATGAGGAATGTGGAATAGCACGTATTTGGATCCACACATCTTCCTGGTTTCAGCTGAATGTCTGGGGATGGCAGACAAGAGCAGTTCGTATACGTCTGGCTAGCTGCGTCATAGCTTTTGCAGCCTGCGTGACATGCTGATAGAAATATTAAATTTTTTCCTTGGTAGCAAACGGGCACATTCTGATTGCTGGTACAGTGGCAATTCGAGTTGCATGATGATTGTGCAAACAAAGGGCTTCCGGTTGTGCTTGCGATTTCCCCAGTAGTCCAATTATGACTAGAAAATATGGTATCAATATTTGTGCTATCTACCACTTGTCCTTGTTTGCATACAAGTTGGGAAAATGAGAAGATGACTAGAACGATAAGGGCGTCTACTAAAACATTCACTCCAGCGAGGGTTCTGGCACGAAGTCGGAACCTGGAAATTACAAAGCCTGCCAAAAGCAGACCGGCCACTTGGAAAAATATGCTGCTCAAACCTATTAACGGATTGTAAATGGAAAATTCAATTAATTAATTAGATAAAAGAAGGAAGTAAGTTTTATTTAGAGTGCCTTACCTGTTGTCAAGGCTGCGTTTGCTGCACTCTGTTTAATTACAGTTTCCAAGTATTTTGGAAAGTAGGTGGCAAAGCCAGATAGCGCAAATCCGAAAAAGAGAATTGATAGGTTGTTCCAGAGATTCGCCTTGTTTTTCATTAGGTCCACCAACGAGTCCCAAAATTTTAATTCTGTCAAAGGAAAATTTTTTATGCAATGTCTTATAAATTTCCACCATTTAATTTGTCTAACTCATTTGTCAAAATTCAAATAAATGTGACAGATAAATTTTCTACCATTTGTTGATTGCTGAAAAATAGGTTCATTCCGTTTAGACTCATTCGCAGGCATTTCATAAACTCGAAGCTCAGCGTCCTGGTGACTCAGCTCAATTTCCAGATTCGCTTCTTTTGTCTGGCTTGCTTCTTTAGGCTTTTTAGTTGTTGTTCTCAAGAATTCGAGGGAAGAGAACCATTAATAGTGAAACCAATCCCATGGCACCCGAAAACAGAACGCAGCCTAAAAAATATTTACCAATGTAAAATTATTTTGCACTTCTCACTAAAAATTTGCAAGACTGCCTGTCAAAAATATTTGGAAAGGGTTCGTTTGGCGAACCGCTCCAGTCACGGCTTTAATTTTAGAAATTCGTCTTTATCAATTTTAATTAAGTCGCTGACGCTAATCGTAAGATGGACTCATAAGTAGACCAATCGTCTGCTATTTACAGTACCTATCATTATTGGTGCCTGAAGCGGTTTCATATGGTCATCGAGAAAGGGTCCCGCCAGCGTATAGAGAAGTACTGACCCAACTCCAAGCTACAAATTGCGATCCAAAAATTAAAAGCAGAGGAACCATCGAGTTATCACCTAACCCACAATCAATTTCCGCCGAAGATTCATCAATCTCATTTTTGCACACTGCCTTTGAGTTTAAGTCAGCGCTGAAATTTTCTGCAAAAGGGAACAGTTTATATTGAAAAATATTTTGATAGGTACAATAATTTAACTGAAATTGCAAAATATACTTTTGGAAATGCTCAAGAGAGTTTTTGAGCTGGTATCGTTATGAAACTTGGAGTAGTACTCTGCCGTATAGCTCAGCGCTTCATTTCCAGGTCCGTATAAAAAGTGCGGTGTCGCAAACATAAAATATGCCACTGAAGAGCAAAACACGCCGAAAGCCATCCACCTAGGTCTATGCCCTCTACCTCCCACATAGGATAAAAACAGTGCGAAGAGAATCTGACTGATGTCATTTCCAGACATAATGTAGCCTAAGAAATTTTTAAAACTAAATTAATAATGATAATTAACATTTAAATTTGCATTACTAATAATTTAGTTGATCTAATTAGTCATTGCGCATGGATTTTTACCAATTGTCTCTGTGCTGATTTTCAGCCTTTTCTCTACACTCGAAATAGTGGACGGAAAGTAACTTCCAGCCATGCCCTTGATCGTCGTCGCAAATAAAAATACTAAAATTCGATTTAAATAAATTTTAAAGAAATGTCAGTAGATTTAATTGCAAATTTAATAATTTATTGATTTAAAAAATTGGCTGGTTTCTCTACCTGTAATAAACCAGCGCTTTGTTGGAAACCTCTGTAAAAATTCAGGTTTCCAGCAAAATATTCCACACCGCCCTGGACTAATTGGGGACACTTCTTCATCTTGCAAATCTGGAACTTCACTTTCAGGCACTGGCACTTGCTCCTGACCTACCTTCAAGGTATTGTTATTGGTTAACGCGGGGTAAAGACTGTTCTCGTACGATGGAGGGTTCTTGTCACCTTGAGGGTGACTATATCCAGGATTATCCATTTTTCACTATTTCCCACTACACTCACTCCAAAATTGATTTATTCTCTAACTAAACACAGACAAATACTACTTAAAATAAATATTGTTTACTTGTGGCGCAGAAATCAGTCATTAAAAATGTGGTGGTGTATTGCAAAGATCTTATTTATGCTAAAGAACTCTTGCAAAGCAGACAACAGCCCCACATCACCAGTCACTACAGCACAGCATTAATCTCGCTAATGTTAATTTTTAAGTCTAGAGTCTAGATTAACCCCACAACACATTTAATAGTGCTTCTCCACAGTATTGCACACTCACCACAACACCCAAATAAATTTCCAACTCCCAACGTGACCTTCCAGCGTCCACTGCATGAGAAAAATGGAACTGGCTTTTTAGCAGACAAACACTTTAACGCTTTTGCTCTCAGTTTCTGGGTCAAAATCTGCTCTACACTAAAAATTTGCTCGTGTGCTGATTCTCTTCCCAAACATGAAATTCATCGCAGAGATCCTTGCCAGGCAATTAATTTCTCATAAACTGTAAATACCGCCCCATTCAAGTTATTGTCTATTATCCTAATGATTTTATCCGGACTTGTTGCTCAAAAAGCAAGAATCTTCAGTAGGTAACGTAAAATACTGTCTTGATAGAAATCGGTAGCTAAAAATTTTATTCACAGTGGAATTAAGCAACCTGTTCTGAAAATTCACACCACACTCCCAAGACAATTAGTGTCCAGGTTGATCAGACTATCTCTATTTTAAGCGCAGTTTGCAATTCAAAATCTTTCCAAAAATGGACACTGACAGGAATGCTGAGCAGTTCTACAATTCCAGGAATTGTTCTCCGTGGCGAGTTTAAGCGAATTGCGTAGTTTCAGCTTTAAAATAGTTATATTGTTGAGACCTAAGCTTTTGTGCTACTTTCTATTAAAAATACTTAATTGCTTGCAATTGAAGCCATAAGTTTAGCTCTTCACTGCTGACGATAGCCACTGCCACAATAAAAATTGTGTGGCATGCAATGACATTAACTCAATCAAATAAACATGGCGTATGTGAACGGGCTAGAGTCAGCCAAGGTAAGCTGCTGCATAATGAACACATTGAAATGCTGATTAAGTATTTTAAAGAATGAAAAAATAATTCTATTTGTTGCTGCTTACTAGTGGTAACGTCCTCATATCAGCTTCATCATCCTTGACTACATTTTTACGAAGATGGATGGGCCCACTCGACGCAGAGAACTCTTTCCTATCATTAGGCTCCTGTCAGGTACCATTAAAAGTAATTGAATCCTAAAATAATTGTGGTAGGATACACGTTATGCGCGCATAATAGTGGTTTGCCTTTTTGTTTGTGTAGAGGAAAACACGTTGCAAAAATTATTAGCTAGTCTGTTTGGAGCCTACAGCCAATTTTTGGCGTTTAGCAAACATGCAAACTGCAGCTTACGTGGTGGCCATGCTACTATACTGCGCGAGTACTTGTTGCAAATGAAATGCATCCCCAAAAAGTGATAGGTAAAATTACCTAATTATTTTTCAACAATGGTATCGAAAGCTGCATAAAAGGGAGAATTTTGTTAAGTCAGAAATACAATTGGCAAAAAGTATAAATCGAGTGTTGTCGCACAGCTATACCCAGACCGGAATGACGAGAATGAACAGTTCTGAAGCTTTTGCGTGTCTCAAAGATGTGCACACGCCTGCATAAAATGGCGAATTTCGAGTTTGAAAAGTGATTGCGATCATATGCTCAACATGCAGATACTCTATCAATTTTTCCGTATAAATAATTTTCTCATGCAAAATATTAAATGCAGATTTTAAAATAACTTAATGGATTTTTATTTTATATATTTCCGAAATGTTAATTGCTATTAGAGATTTCATGCAACTACTCATCTTCTCACTATTACATAATGAACCTGAGCTTATGACTACCTCAAGAAAATGTTCGAGGTGTTGAGACGCTGATTTTATTTTAATATATTCCATACGAACAAATTGGCGAAGCAGTATGGCTTTATGCATACAGCGTCCGACTTGGTTAACTTGTCCTTACAATACCATTTCTAGTCAGCTAAATTACCTCAGAAAAAATGAGATAACTTCTTTTCGCTGACTCCCAATACATTCTAGGTTTGGACGCATATGATGAAGTAAGTAACAGTTACCCCGAAAACCTGCAATAAATTATGAACCCGATGAATTTTAAAAAATTACATTTGACGATCTCTCCATTTCTACAAAAATGGCATTTTTCAATGATAAAAGTATGCCCAATATTCTTACACTGGATAGTAGGGAATACGAAATAGGCAGAGCGTTAAATATCTTGAGAGAAACTTCATTTGATTGGAGCTCTTGCATAGTTATGTAGAGGTCATCACATGAAATGAATTTGCGGTTGGAGTCATGTGCTAGCCACATCTTGAATTTGTTCAACTGTAGGAAAGTAAATGGCAGAAATGTATTAGATTTAAAAAGACTGTTATGACCAGAATTAGATTAATTTAATCTTACTTGTTGGCAAGCATCACCGCAAGTAACAGCAAATATTGCCATTTCAGCAGCAAAAATAAAAATTTGGGAGCGCAAAGACCAATCATAAAAATAATTAGAAAAAAGTTCATCAAATGCAGTCGCGTAAACTGTGATGGAGCAAACTACGTAAAATCCTATCGACATTCCAAGTGTATTGTTTAGAATTTTAGTCAAGTTTTTTAAGGTAATGTATCGCTCCTTAATGAGCGGCCATTGATTTTCGCATTGAAGAGAGAGAGCTTCATGCGGATTCAAACTTCCATGAATTAGAGCGGAAGGAACGTCAAGAAAATCCACAAATGATTTGACTGTCGATCGAAAGGAAAATGCAGCGGTAATTAGAATATAGCTGGAGTAGAGCCCCAAAACCGTGCTAAACAGATAAAAATTGAACGAAATTACAATACTACTGGAGTGACAAAGCATTTTACGCAAATTCACTGGTTGAAGTTGCTTGGTAACCTGTAAAATACTCCAATGGTTGCTAAAACTCCGACCGAGAATTTCCATGCCGGGCTACTGCAATTTTCAACATCAAACAAAATGCTCGCAACTAGTGCTGACCACCCAATCGACTAAATCTACTATTCCATAGCTGGATGGTTTCGTTCCTGTGAACCACAAAGGGCTTTTGTAAAATGCAATCCACATGAATACAATAAACCCGTTGTAAATTGCTGGAAGAATCCATGCCAGTTTTGGAATATGAACTGTGTCGGAGTTCTCAATTCTAGAAGTCAAATGGATAAACTCTACAAACTCTTTTTGAGTTAAACCAAACACATTTCATAAAACCCGCTGTGTATAAGAATGCAACGATGGTTTGTGACAGCCAAAAGTAAGCTTTTGGGGCCTTTCCATTGGCCTCTGTTGGAATACAATCGCGAATATTTACTGCTGCCCAAATTAAGCCAAGAATGGAAAGCACCAAGCAAAGATACTTCTGAGGTATCCATTCGCAAATAATGGCAGACACCCTGCCTTTGCAGTCCTTTCTTGTATGTATAAACTTTAGACGGAAAGGACAAAGCACAAACAGCAAATCCTGATGAAGTAAAAATTCGGAAGTAGTTTGCAATTCCACTTTCAAAATTACCCTGTTTCTTTGAGATGTCCATATTTTTCTGCAAAATATGTACACTTCCTGTTAATATTAGACTTTGCAACTAAACGTCTGCAAAAACTTTTGCATATTAAAATGCCACAGTCTCTAGCCATTGATTCAATTATCAAATGACTTATTAGTTTTATGCACTCAGTCCTAATTACCCTCAGCAGTGACAAAATAAGTAAACATTTTCTATCCAGAATTACATGCCCAGCCTGGTATTATTTTATTAATTGATCACACGAACAATTAACAAACTGTATTTTGTAGAAAATCGGTAAATTTTTCTCAACAATTTTGCATGCCACTATGCCTGGACGCAAATAATAAAATATACGTAACGGTGACTCCAAGCATCTGAAAACAATTAATTTTTCTATTAACGCAATTTCAATTATGTAGTAAAGGCAAAACACATTAAAACTTAATTACTGGGAACAATACCCACATTTGCAAGTAGCGGGTATGTGATTGGTAGAGCGTTGATAATTTTAAGAGAAACTACATTGGATTCCACTTCCCTAATTGTCACGTAGAGGTCATCTAGAGGAACCAACTCTCTATTGCTATCGATCGCTAGCCATTGCTTCAGTTCTCCCATCTACAGATGAGCCACAAATATATTTTTCAAGATTTAAAAATTAAGGAAATTTCACAGATTAAGTAATTGTGTTTGTATAGTAACCTGTTTGCAAGAGCTAGCAGAAACCAGTAAAAATATTCCAATGTCGGAAATGTACAGAAGACACATTAACCGAAAAGACAAGGTGGAATAGCTTTTATCGAAGAATTCATCAAAAGTGGTTGCATAAAGGACAAGCGAGCAAAGTATGAAATATCCAAATGCCACTCCAAAGAGATCATTGATCATGCGGCATGTCACTTTTATTGCCCAATACTGCTGTTTTATGTGAGCCCAGCTATTTCCGGCAGGATTTTGAGAAAACTTAAGGAAAATATTATGATCGGAATTGGCGACAAGAGATGATACAAACGAATTGACAGATGATCGAAAAATTAATGCAGTGGTCACAAAGAGAAAATCGGAATAGATGTACGTTGTCATGCTAAAAAATAAAACTTAAATTATTAGCTTGCCTAATTTAATTTTTTAAAAATTTATTTAATAGAGTCAAACCTGTGAAAAAAAGCTACTCCTAAAATTAATCCGAGGACAAAATCAAGAACTGTCCCTTCCCATTTCGGCTCTCCAGGGAGAAGACTGTGAAAGTCCTTGCACATTGCAGTCACCCATTCCCAAGAACTGCTATTTTTGGAGGTAGAACTAGGTGCACCCATCCAAAATGGGTTTTCCTTGTAGTGCACCCAGGAAATTACCGTAAATCCGATGTATATAAATTGTAGAAGATGTGCTAATCGCACATTGGCCCAACGGAGAAAATAGCGGTGCCTATTCTTAACGAAGGTTGAGTTGGGCTTGGAGCACTCATGAGAGTGAATGAAATTTACTAAATCTAAAATTTCATTCTGGTTAAACCAAAAGCATTTCATCACTGACAATCCACAAAGGCATCCTGATATAGCTTGAAGTATCCAAAAGTAGGAGATTGGAGATTTCGTTTTAGCTCCTGTGGGAATCGTAATTATAATGCCTCTTACGAACCAAGCGGTACCCAAGACGGTTAGAAGAAGACAGGAAATTTTCTGAGGAAGCCAGCTCACAGAAATGTAATGCGAAATTGGGGACTTGGAGCTTCCACTATTTTTAACTGCTTTAATTCGAAAGGGACAAATGCCAAAGAAGAATGCTCCATTCAAATAAATTCGAAGGTATTCCACAGCACTGCTGAAATTACTCATTTCTACAGATAAGTCCAAGCTACAGTACAGTTAATGGGACCTATGATAGTCAGTACTCAGTAGTCGAGCGTTAGTTTAGTAGTGGACATGGCAGTTGTTGTAATGGCATGAACTTAGTGCCAACGCCAACATTGTTCTACGATTGTAGTACAGAGGTCTTTGATGTTACGATGGATAGTATATTACATTGATTACACACGCACGTCAAGGTTACAATTTCATAATACCTAATCAAGTGGGTGCAAAAGTAATTTGCTTGAATAGTTAAAGACAGCTCTAATATTAATTACTATATTTGTTATGGAAACATTAGTGCACTGTAATAAAGGCAATGTTTGCAAAGATAATTAAGCTTTTATAATAATTTGGCGTTTCTTTCCATTCGTTTCCTATGTCTGAACGCAAATAATAAAGTATGTGACGGTCGCTCCTAGAACCTGAAAATAACAACACAGAACTTAATTTTATTGTTTTAATAAGCTTGTATTTAGAAACATATTTTAGTGTTAATAATTTTCCACCACTTAAATAGCACTAAATAAATTACAAAAAAGCACTACACAACCAAAAATGGAATAAAAGATTTTAGTGGAAAAAAACACTTACGCTAGCTAAAAGACTATAAGTGATAGGAATTGCATTCATAATTTTGACAGCAACTCTATTTGTTTCCAAGTCGTGCAACATCATGAGGAGGTCACCCAATGGAACTGTTTT
This sequence comes from Acrocyrtus sp. NNG-2020, assembly GCA_027744115.1. Taxonomy (NCBI): domain Eukaryota; kingdom Metazoa; phylum Arthropoda; class Collembola; order Entomobryomorpha; family Entomobryidae; genus Acrocyrtus; species Acrocyrtus sp. NNG-2020. The sequence continues at coordinate 10,548 of JAHZND010001979.1, forward strand.
TCGATTGCCGTCAATAGACAGCCAAACCCAAAGTTTGTCCATCTTTCACAAAATTACCATTGTTAAAGTTTTCATAAACAAATTTGATTTTTGTATAAACAAAATACTGAATTTTACTAAACCTGTAGTGCAATGTCAGCAGAAAGAATGAGCATCGCCATCGTCTGGAAAAAATAAAATATGACTTTCGACAACCCTGTCCAGATTGAGAGTTCCTTAACGGAAAAATTTGTTTAGTCCAATTGCATAATATATTATTCCGGAAATTATGTAAAATCCAAAAGGAATTCCTAGCAAGTTATTGGTATAGCAGGCTAGTTTTTTGATAGTCCCATAAGAGTCTTTAACATATTCCCAATGGGATCCAGTGGCCACTAATTCCGAAAGGTGTTCCCCATTTCGAAAAGAAAGTTGAAGCCTTCCTTCACTTTCAGAAGTTATATTAAGAGAGTTGAGGAAAGATTTAGTACAAGTGCGCAGCGTCAGCAGAGATGAGAGCAGGATAATGTCGGTAAAAACTATCAACATTATGCTAAAAGCAAACAATTAGGGATTACATCTTTAAAAAAGAAACTTAATTAGACATAATTCTATTTTTCTTTAACCTGCACATATACCCAAACCACGAAAACAATCCAACTAGTAAATTCGGTGACATGTTTTCCGACTTTTTCCTACCGTAGAGGTGCTGAAACCCGACTTTTGAAATTGCATCTAGGAGAAACTCCAAACTGACCGCTCCAGTTGGTTCCAGATTTATTGTGTCAAACAAAGAAATTCCGTAGCATACAAAAGCTCCAAAGTGGACGATAAGCAAAAGGCACATCAACTTTGCTGGAGTGACCTGCGAAATCTTGCGAGCTGTAGTATCTGAGCTTCCGGTATTGATAGAAACTGCCGAGAAAGTTCTTTCACTATCAACAACAAAGTTGACAATCTGCACGAGCTCATCCTGGTTAAGCCATAAACATTTGGTTACGTAGAGCATGTATAAAAATTCCGTGGAGTAAGTTAACAGCCTTAAATATGAGGTGGGATTTTTCGTCTGTGGCCCCTCCGGAATCACAAAGCGAGTTTGCCATAGGTACGAAACAAGACCAAGAAAAGTTAAGATGCCACAAACTATCTTTTGAGGTAGCCAAGTAGATACAATGTAATATCTTTTTGTAGCACTTTCATCATTTATTTTTATATTTATTTTTAGACGAAATGGAGACATGCATAGAAGGAACATTCCATCTAAGTAAACTCTGATGTAGTTAGCTGCACTATTCCTATTCTTTTCGAGGAATTCGGATGGAAACATCTCAACTGACGATGAGTCCAGCAGATTTTATTTTATTACTTTTATGCCGATTTTGTTCCTTTGGCATAATTGAACTGGCAGCCAAATGAATATTTCAGAGTTTATTTTCTTCATGAAAAAGAGAGTTTTGCTCTGTTCAGTTTACTCTCAACTAAATATAATATAAATTTATTTAACAATCGTTATGAGTTCAGCACTTACCACAATCGTAATTTGCTTGCTTGACAGAAAATGTCCTTGGCCTCCTGCGTCTAACGATATTTATTTATACTTTGTATCTTGAACGCTATAATTTGATGGTTTGGTGTTATATCTTTTAAAAAATTATTCTAAAGTATGGGGCAAATAAATTTTTCAATACAAAACGCGCAACTATATATCTAAAGTGTAAGTAATATAATATAATATAATACGTGATTATAAATTACTTATATATTTTTTAATCCGTAGCAAAAAGCTAGATCAGCCCTATAATTAATTTGCAACTGCTTTCTTCGAATAAATTTGATGTCTTCAGGTTTCCAATCAACCAATATACATATCTATCACGGCAAGTAGCCTGTAGCCATACTAACTACTTAAGAAATAAAATAGAGTTACATCGTAAATCCAATAATTAAAATCGACCAACTCGAAAGCTTTTCTAAAAATAAAATACAGTTACAGTAACTTTTTGTTACTGTATTAGTTACCTCTCTCATTTGACCTCTGTACCTACACAGTTTGACTTCATTTAGTACTGACGTGGAATCAACCATTATCCCACTAACTCAAAACTGGAAACTTTTTGGGAGAATCTGCAAGGCAGTAGAGTGGCTAGGAATTGTAGAGTTCAAATGGGATCCTAAGCGAAAACAAATGTCACGGATATCAGACAAACTGTATTTGAAACGACTATCCTGGAAATTCTATTTGACCATTTTCTACATACTTGCAATTTTGCTGCAACATTCGATTCAAAAAGTGAAGCAAGAGCGAAATCGTATCAAACCAGCTACAGCAAGTTCAAGCACTCCGGAGCTGCTCAGTTTTTGTGCATACTTTTCCATGATACCAATGACGATGCTACTCCTTCAACACCGCTCCACTGAAATAATTTATTTCGTCAACGGACTTTCCCACATCAGCACATCGCTTGAATTCAAAGTTAAAGGTAAGTTGCATTACAATATTGTGGTAAATTAGCAAATAATTGTTCATTAAGCATTATAATACATTATTCCTTTTTTAAATATAGAATCTGGCGGTGGACTTTCCTTTCCAGCTGGTGTTATTGAGCGCATGAACACTTTATTCAGCAGATATATTTTCTGGAAGACAACATTATTTAGCTGGATACCTAACTTTGGAAAATGGAAATTCCCTTGCAACTCTGAACTTCTTGGGTACTGGCTTCTACTCGAGTGCTATGATCCGGAACCGTTCCAATTTACCCCTGTCAACGTTGTCATGTTTGCACTTAAGCTACTAGTGATGACAGTAAACTTGTGGATGGGAATTTGCTTCTTCGTAATGCTGTTTGCTGTTTGCAACATTGTCATGCTTGGAGTTATGTCCCTGGGAAAATGCATGGAAATGTAAGTTTTTGGTATGTAAATTAAACGTAAAATTTTTGTTAGTTGCAATTTGATTTGCTTTTACAGATTCGCCCACTTGTATGTACTTCAGCGAGGGTCTGTTTTCAAAACTTCAGTTTACAGGCACATCCAGTTATTAGCAATTTGCGTAAATCAGACAATGCAGTGGTTTGTTGGTGGATTTTCCGCCGGTTTAATTCTAATTTTATCTGGATTGGCTGTGAAACTTCTGGAAATGGACCTAAAGAAAGCGACCTTTGCAATTATTGCGAATTCAGTATTTCGCGCAGTGGGCAGCGGACTAGTCCTTCTTATAGTCTTTGGAGGGCTGGCAAATGTCAACACTCAATCTGGGCTAGCACTCCGTCGTATTCACAGGCATAACTTACAAACTGCAAAAAATAGCAAGGACAGGAGGTGGAGACTGAGATACTTCTTCTCATGCCCTTACATAAAAATCAAATTTGGGTCTTTAAATTTTGTGGAGAAGCTAACGCCACTAAAACTTCTAGATTTTGCGATTAATCTCACAGTCAATATCCTTCTGTTATATTGATACGACTATTAATTTTAGTGCACTTTAAAACTTGATTTCATAATTTATGTGAACATTTTTGATTCTGTATTCATTTATAACAATTCAATAAAGTAAATATTATCAGTATTGAAAGTTGGATTCCAAAGGATATACGACTTTTGATTTTTTTATGTTTTGATCACTTTGGACAAATTGACTGCTCTTTACTTTATAGCTCAAGTCGCGCGTCATTTTATTTTCGTGATTTTGTTCAGTCACATCTCAGTCTTAATTGTGACTACCCTGACGATATTATAGTACTTCAATAATTTGCACAAATTATGAATTTAAGCAGTGTGAACTCATATTTTTAGTAAGTTGAGTTGTAAAAAGGGCAGGCCTAACTATAAGAAGCATTCACAAAATAAAGCGACTGTTAAAAAATGAGCAATTACACCCACTCCTCTACTATCCCATCGTATCTTCTTGTGACTCTCATGATGTATTTTGGTATTTACATTCAGACGAAATAGAGACATGCATAGAAGGAACATCCCATCTAAAAACTCTGATATAATTAGCTGCACTATTCATATGATTTTCCAGGGATTTCCCTTAAAACATCTCAACTGAATCTGTTCGATTGTATTTTATTTTTTAAACTTGGTCTGAATTTTTGAATGGCGCCGTTCCTCTAGTGGCATATTATACTGACAATCGAATAAATTTCAGAGTTAATTTTTTATAACGGTTAATCTAACCTGTTTAGATTTAAATGTCTATCCAAGTATTGTTATGAGTTCAGCACTTATCACAGTTTGAGCTATTATTGTCTTATTATTTTCACTTTTTCACTGCAGGCATTGCCACGCACTGAAAACCTATTGTAGCCTCCTGTGTCTAATGATATTTATACTGTGTATCTTAATGCTAATTGGGTAATTTTGTATTATATGATATTAAAATGCAGTGCAAATAGAATTCTCAATCCAATACAATCATTTAGTCCGGACTGGTTGGCACAACTAGCTAAAATCTACGTATAATGTGATTCTAAATTTGTAATGTTTGTTCAATCGTGGCAAAAGCCTAGATCAGCCGCATAAGTAATTTATAACCACTTTCTTGGAATAAATTTGGTGTCTTTAGGTTTCCAATCAACCAATATACATACCTACTACGGCAACAAGCCATAACAATACCAACGGTGAAGCATGAAAAGAAAGTTTTATCGCAAATCCAGTACTTAATATCAAATCAACCCACTCAAAAGCTGTTCTAAAAAATTTACTAGAGTTAGAGTCGCATTTTGTGCCTTTGATATTAGTTACCTCTCACATTTCAGTTTGATTTTTTCTAGTACTATGACGTAAAATCAACCATGATCCCACTAACTCAAAACTGGAAACTTTT